>JAWPHD010010277.1:0-95371 GCA_037043455.1 Cyrtodaria siliqua | reverse complement strand
TTTGTTATATAAATCTAAATATTGATCTAAAATGACTTTAAGGTTTTGTTATTATACATTTATGTTTAAATATTTTTTAGGTCATTTGTCAAAATAAGCGTAAAACACTTAAACAGAGCAGAATCTAACAGGAACATCCTCCCACAATCCAGATCAAGACCTACCGGCAACATCCTCCCTCAATCCAGGTCAAAACCTACCGGCAAACATGCAACCACAATCCAGATCAAGACCTACCGGCAACATCCAACCACAATCCAGATCAAGACCTACCGGCAACATCCAACCACAATCCAGATCAAGACCTTACGGCAACATCCTCCCACAATCCAAATCAGAACCTACCGGCAACATCTTCCCACAATCCAGATTAAGACCTACCGGCAACACCCCCCCCCCACCCTCCCCCCCCCCCCCCCACACCCTCCAACAATCCAGATCAAGACCTACCGGCAACACACGGACAGGTATGTTATCTGAATTTATTGGACCTATTGATTATGCTTTCACTTATAAATATATAAATTATTTCGAAAATTACCGTTTCACAAACAAAACTACATGCCAATATAAATGTATAGCATAACGGTACAGGACCGCATAGAAAATAACTTTTTAGCGCTACTGATCAGAGATCAGCAGAGCTTATGCCGTGGTGAGGTGTCCGTCGTCCGTCCGTCTGTCCGTCCGTAAACTTTTTATGTAGCGACTACTCCTCTGAAACTACTGATATGCATTTTCATGAAACTTTAAAGAAATGTTGCCAATGAAGTCTAGTTGATCCTATCAAAAATTCATGTTGATTTTTTTCCAAAATGATCAGCATGACATGATGTTGGTCCTTGTCGAAAATTATTTTGATTCGACGTTAAACATGGCTGTCAGCGGCCATCTTTGTTTACATAAGAGTTATTAGTAAAAAATTGTAGCGACTACTCCTCTGAAACTACTCGACGGATTTCCATGAAAAATTCACAGGAATGTTGCTCTTGATGTCTATATGATCCTAGCAACATTTCAGGTTGGTCAGACATTCAAGATGGCCACAACAGCCTAAAAATAGATTTTCAAAAAACAAGTTTTGTAGCAAGTACTTCTTGAATGAATGAATGGTGTTTTACGGCACGTCGACACATAAATTGGTCATATTGTGCGCAAAATTTATGAAAAATGAAGTATTAATTAAAAATTAATGCAAATATATAAAGATAAAACTATTAAAAAATAAGGAATGATAAGGTGTAATATAAACAATGTATGTAAATCAAGAAAATGCCCGTCAACGGGTATATAAACAAGTAAATATATATAAGAACACATTACAATAATTTATATAGTCCTGATCTCTTTTAGGAAATCTAAAACAAGACTAAAATCTACAGTATCAAATAACTCTTTCATAGTATTAACATTGTAGTACCTTTGACGCATAGGATCAAAGTCTACACATTCCAATGAGATGTGTTTGACCGTTAACGGTGCAAAGCAGGGTATACATTCTGGTAATTGCTCACCTTGTAATAAATATGAATGAAGTATAACATGTATGCCCTATCCTGCACCGGGCTAGGATAACTTCCTCTCGACGAATGGGTCTAGTAGAAGAACGCCATTCTCCGAGTAACGGTTTAATTGAATGGAGTTTATTGTTAACTGACACATCCAAAGCGATTTGCCAAGAGTTACGAATATATGTGCTAATACAACTTTTAAAATCAGTATAAGGTAATTTGGTATTAGATATATGTAAATCTAATGCTGTCTTAGCAGCACTATCAGCTCTATCATTACCACGTATTCCTACATGGCTTGGAAGCCAGCAGAAATAATAACATTATCAATTATAAGAGAATTGTACTTTTCTAAAAGTTTAAGCACAACTGGGTTATCATGTTTCATATTACCCAGTGCTTGAAGAGATGAAAGGGAATCAGAAAAGATTACAACATGGTCATCTTCTGATTCCTGAATATAATTTAAGGCAAGTTCAATTGCCTTAAGTTCAGCTGAAAAGATAGAGGCCTTGTCAGGCAGGCGGCTCTTTATGCTGTGTTTGTGAACAGCTGGCTGCTGCAGCTACCTTATCTCCATCTTTAGAGCCATCTGTGTAGATATGTTGAAAGTCACTGTATTTTCGATATAATTTCATTTAAATTTGCTTTGAAAGACAGTAGGGTCTGTACTGGATTTGTTATTATTACAAAGATCAAAAGTAATTGTTGGAGTTTCCAAAGTCAAAGGTGGAATTTGTGGTACTTTGTACTTGGCAATCAAATTTAGGTCGATTTCAGTGTCTCTTAACTTTGGTTTAATATGAAGACCAAATGGTCGAATGGCCTTCGTTTTCGATCAAAAAGAGGTTCACAACTAGGATTAAAAACATTATCGAAAGTTGGGTTTGAAGGGTTAGACTTTAATTTAATGGTGTATTGAAGAGCTAATTTGTCTCGTCTATGAGACAGTGATGGTTCATTAGCTTCAACATATAGACTTTCGGCTGGTGATGTACGAAAGGCACCTAAGGCGAGTCGTAATCCTTGATTAAGTATAGTGTCGAGCATCTGCAAGTACGACTTGCGTGTCGACCCATATACTATCGAGCCGTAGTCCAACTTGGATCTGATAAGAGATCTGTAAAGTCTCAAGAGGACTTTTCGATCTGCTCCCCAATTAGTGTTTGCAACAACTTTAAGTAAGTTAAGAGCTTTAAGGCATTTGGCCTTCAAGTATTTAAGGTGTGGTATAAACGTTAATTTACGGTCGAAAATAAGACCAAGGAATTTTATCTCATCCACTACTGGTATTGGTGACCCATCCAGTGTTAGATGAGGGTCTTCGTGATGTTTACGAAGTTGACAAAAGTGCATACAATTAGTTTTAGATTTAGAAAATTTAAAACCATTTTCATCAGACCAGTTCTGAAGTTTATTGAGACATTGTTGTATTTGTCTCTCGATAGTATTCATGTTTTTTGCACGATAACATATAACAAAGTCGTGAACATATAGCGAACAATCCACACCTGGATTGATGCATTTTACTATACTGTTAATCTTTATATTAAAAAGTGTGACAGATAGTATGCTGCCCTGTGGAACACCCATCTCCTGTTCATGAATATCAGAGAGGGTTGAACCCATTCGGACACGAAACTGTCTATCATCTAAGAATTTCTCTATAAAAATGGGTAATCGGCCTCTAAGACCAATGTCATGTAGATCATTCATAATACCGTACTTCAATGCAGTATCATAAGCTTTCTCCAAGTCAAAAAATACAGCGATTAAATGTTCTTTTTTTATGAAAGCTTCCCTAATAAACGATTCAAATCGTATGAGATTGTCTGTTGTGCCTCGTTGGCGCCGGATCCACTTTGATACTTTGTTATCAGTTTGTTGGACTCCAGGTACCAAACGAGTCTCTCATTAATCATTCGTTCCATGGTTTTACATATACAACTCGTTAAAGCGATTGGGCGATAATTTATTGGGTCCGTATGATCCTTTCCAGGTTTGGGGACTGGAATAACGATTGCTTCCCGCCAAGAATCGGGGAAGTTTCCCGTCACCCGAACCTTATTAAATATATCAAGAAGGGTAGAGAGACAGGATTCAGGTAAATGTTTTAGTAATTGATAATGGATATCATCAGGACCAGCTGATGTATCATGAGCCTTTTTAAGGGACTCTCGAAGTTCTTTGAGAGTGAATAGTTTATTGTATTTTTCCAAGTTTTTCGACTTGAAGTTCAGCTTCTTCTGTTCTTTTTGTTTCTTATTTTTCAGAAAATGTGGTTGACAATTTTCAGAAGAAGAATTTTTTGAAAAAGTTTCTGCCAAAGTGTTTGTAATATCTTTGACAGATGTTATATCTCCATTATCTGTTTTAAGATGATTTACAGAACTAGAATTACCTTTACCACTTATTTTCCGGACCATGTCCCATGTCTTCTTAAGAGATGAGCGAGAATTCAGCCTAGAGACGTAAGATCTCCAGGATTTCCTCTTGCTATCCTTAATAGTACGACGGGCTTTCGCACGGAAAACTCTAAAGTTATCTAAATTTGTTTGAGTTGGCCGTAAGTTAAAATTATTTAATGCAGCTTTACGATCGCTGACTGCCTTTTTGCAGTCATCGTCGTACCATGGTTTATGTTGGCGTAAAGGATTTGCCGAGGTTTTTGGAATGGTTTGATCAGCTATATCATGAAGAGTTTTGGTAAAAAGAGCTGTTGCGTCTTCGACATCCTCGAAAACGGAAGGCTTTAATTGTTCCTCGCAAAGAGATTGAAACGTAGTCCAATCAGCTCTGCTAAGTTTCCATCGTTGCATTTTTTCGAGAAGTGGAGGGCCGATATTTTCAAGAAATATGGGGAAGTGGTCACTTCCACAGAGGTCGTCTCCAACACTCCACGAAAAATCTATCAAAAGCGTTGGATCGCATATTGTTAAATCAATGGAAGAATGAGAGCCTGTAGCAGGATGTAAATAAGTATGTGACTTGTTATTAAAAAGACATAAATTGTTTTTTGGCTAAGAAATTCTCAATTTTTTTGCCTTTATCGTTTATATCTTTACAACCCCAGATGTAGTTGTGTGCATTAAAATCGCCCAAGAGTATAAAAGGTGATGGCAATTGTGCAACTAGGTGATTGAGATCTTTAGGGTCTAGTGAAGAACTAAGTGGTAAATATAAGAACATATTGTTATGACTCTGTGCATAGTAACACTGACCGCAATAGCTTGCAAATTTGTTTTCAACGCAACAGGTCTGTGAGGAATGTTTCGATTAACGATTATCGAAACTCCACCAGTCGCCTTGTCGCCTATATCACAAATATGATTGTATAGTGAGTATTGTTGAAAAGATACATGATCACTTGTCTTCAAGAATGTGTCTTGAAGACAAAAGGCAATAGGGTTGTGTTCATTTAAAATTAAGCTGATTTCATCATAATTTGGTTTCAAACCTCCACAATTCCATTGAATGATCTTATTAGTTTTACCCATTATTGAGCGTTAAGGCGACTTTTGATTTTATTTTTGGCCTTAGATTTAGGAGAGGTCTTAGGAGACTCAAGCAGCGACATCTCCACTGATGAATCCTCCTCCCTGGAAGAAGTCATCTGAAGTGGCACCTCAACTAACTTTTTATGCGAGGATGGAAGTGGCAGTGCAGCTGCCGGCTCTGAAATGTCCATGAGCTGTTCGAATTTGTTATGCAGCTCAATAGGGCCGTTAGACACCTTTGGCTGCTCCTTATGCTCCCTAGTTGGAGAAGCACTAGGCTTTCCAACTTCCTAAGTTGGAGCAGCACTATGCTTTCCAACTTCCCTAGTTGGAGCAGCACTAGGCCTTCCAACCAAGGAAGTATTAGGCTTCACGATTGGGGAACTACTAAACTTCACAGGCTTAGAAGAACCCCCTTTCCAATTCTGAGAAACTGACATGCTCTTGACATTGCCAGAGCTTGCCGGTTTTGTGTTTGATTTAAATGTAAAAGTTGGATTAGGTGAAAAGTTTAATTTTGATTTGTTAAGATGTATTTGTTGATTTTTTTTGGATTTGATACTGAGGAAGTATTCTTAGTATTTTGAATTTCTGACTGTGGTTCGTATTGCGTACTTGCATCCCTGCATTCTGTGTGTGTTGTTTTTGTTTTGAGAATAGATGCGTAAGAGGTCGGACTTGAAATTTTATATTTTTCTTCAATTAATTTTCTTGCTTCTGGAAAGGGAATGTTTTGTGTATATTTAACAGTTATGATTTCTTTTTCTTTTTTAAATTTTTCACATAATTTTGAATTTGCGTGATGTCCCAGACCGCAGTTGGTACATTTGAGGTCGTTAGGACAATCGGATTCGTTATGTTTGAATGCAGAATCGCCACATTTACCACAACGTTCTTCTTTAGTACACCTGGAGCTGTGGTGCCCAACGGCTTCTCCCCGCGCTTGCAATCAGTACTGTTATTCATTCAATCTTTGGAGATCACTGAGCCCGATACTTATATTTAGTTATCGGTGGTACATTTTCAATTTCTTTTGTTTTCTTACTTAATTTTTGATTCGGTGGTTCCACTACTCCGGCCTATAAAAGGCTCTGGGTATTGTTTAACCACTTATAGGATATGTTGTCTGCTTTTTAATTTAGTCTTTTGGCTGTTACTTGTGATATGCAGGCTTCATAACCGCTGCTCCCAACTAAATTCCATTATTTTTATTTCGCTCTTCGGGGCATTCAATTTTATTATATACTGGGACCATACGCCGTACGACATACGGAAGCATATAACTCCATGTCCACCGCCGTATGCATGCCATCTTTGGGATGGTTAAATTGTGTACTGTTGATTTTATTAATATTGAGTTCTGCTCAACCCGGGGCTAGAGGGCGTGAGCGGTAGCCAGCACATTTCATTACCGCTCATGAACAGTCTCAATCAAACCGAGACTGCAATATTTCGTATGTGTCGTGCTCGGCCGTTTCCAAAGGTCCATTATCATACTTTTTTTGGCAGTTGTAGCAACGTAACGGGTTTGGAATGTAGGCGTCAACATGCAGTTGCAGATATGCCACCTTTATTGTTTTTGGTAAGACGGGTGTTGCAAATGTGAGTATGATAGTATTTGTACTAATAATTTTGTCAATCCTCTTGATGGTTATTCGGCGAGCTGCAGTTACTATCTGTGGCGCAAGCTCGTGAATAATTTCGTCTTCAGGTACTCCGGAGAGATCCGGGCACCTGATGACACCTTTGGAGATGTTCATAGAGGAGTGAGGGTAGCATTTGACTTTCGTGTTTAAAATTTGTGTCATTGTTAGTAAATTATCGGAGTGAGATTTTTTTTCCGTTTCAATAAGAATAGTTTTGTTTTTTAATTTTTTGATTTGTTTGACATGTCCTGCAATGGAATGGACAGTTTTCTCGATAATAAAAGGTGATATATTTGCAACAGGCCTTTCCCCGTTTTCCGATTCGATGATGAGAAAACGAGGAAAGAATTTGTTGATCACTGGTTCCTCAGTATCAGATTCATGTTATGTTTTTTTGCGTTTGTTTGTAGTTTGTGCGTTTTGCGATGCCATGATGGGCGTTAAGAATTCATCTTCCACGCTTCTCACCCACCTCGGAGTCCAACAAGGGGACATTTTGCTGTGGATATCCAACAGTCAAAATGCCAAGAATACGTAGAAGGTACTCATATAAAGCTAACGCATCAGACCCCCATACCACCCAGCGGACATAACCCCTTAACTAAAAAGTCAAATAGCCGCACTTATGTTCCGCTTAAAAAGTGGTATGAGTATAGCCATATAGCGTTTTGAAATACATGATTAGCCCGTGCGCCACCGCCATCAAAGACCCTATCTATATAATGTTTAAAGTAGAACAATATAAAAAGTAAGTAAGATACAGTGTACTGGTACTGTCTGAATAATAAGGTCGGATCTCTTATAGCTGGCGTGACAAACCGATTGATCAGATAACTATCAGATCTCCACGCCACTCAACCACCAGGACTCCATTCTCCAACGACACGGGTCGCCACCCACGGTCAACGGGTGGGTTACATTTCGGGGTGGGGGGGGTCCTACCCCTCTGCTAAGTAACGAGCAGTCGGTTGATTCTTATCACCCCACCACTCGCTTTTGGTGCCAACATGCAAAACCTTAAAGCCAAGTCAATTCAATTGTTTAGTATGAAGTGTTAAAGTTGACAATCATATGTCAGATGCTCTCAATGCAAACATTCTCTTATTTGGTCTGCCCTTAGCCTCGTCCGTCGGATGGGGACGTAAACCGGGCGTTCCTGTATATCGGTCTATCCTCCGAGCACGTTAAAGAACCAATCTATTCGATAATAAGAGTAGGGCAGTTTCTAGGGTGAACGCCACGCGAGTCGTAATCCTTGATTATGTATAGGATCGAGCATCTGCAAGTACGACTTGCGTGTCGATCCATATACTATCGAGCCGTAGTCCAGCTTGGATCTGATAAGAGATCTGTAAAGTCGCAAGAGGACTTTACGATCTACTCCCAAGTTAGTGTTTGCAACAACTTTAAGTAAATTAAGAGCTTCAAGGCACTTGGCCTTGAAGTATTTAAGGTGTGGTATAAACGGTAATTTACGGTCGAAAATCAGACCAAGGAATTTTATCTCATCCACTACTGGTATTGGTGTGCCATCCAGTGTAAGATGAGGGTATTCATGATGTTAACGTAGTTGTCAAAAATGCATAGAATTATTTTAGATTTAGAAAATGTAAAACCATTTTCATCAGACCAGGTATGAAGTTTATTGAGACATTGTTCATGTTTTTTGCACGATAACATATAACAAAGTCGTCAAAATATAGAGAGCAATCCACACCAGGATTGATGCATTTAACTATACTATTCATTTTTATATTAAAAAGGGTGACAGATAGTATGCTTCCCTGTGGCACACCCATCTCCTGTTCATGAATGTCGGAGAGGGTTGAACCCTTTCGGACACGAAACTGTCTATCATCTAGGAATTTATCTATAAAAATGGGTAATCGGGCCTCTAAGACCAAGGTCATGAAGATCATTCATGATACCGTACTTCCATGCAGTATCATCATAAGTTTTCTCCAAGTCAAACAATACAGCGACTAGCGATTGGACGATAATTTATTGTGTCCGTATGATCCTTTCCAGGTTTGGGGACTGGAATAACGATTGCTTCCCGCCAAGAATCGGGGAAGTTTCCCGCCACCCAAACCTTATTAAATATATCAAGAAGGGTAGAGAGACAGGATTCAGGTAAATGTTTTAGTAATTGATAATGGATATCATCAGGACCAGCTGATGTATCATGAGCCTTTTTAAGGGACTCTCTGAGTTCTTTGAGAGTGAATAGTTTATTGTATTTTTCCAATTTTTTTGACTTGAAGTTCAGCTTCTTCTGTCTTTTAGTTTCTTATTTTTCAGAAAATTAGGTTGACAATTTTCAGAAGAAGAATTTTTTGGAAAGGTTTCTGCCAAAGTGTTTGTAATATCTTTGACAGACGTTATATCTCCATTACCTATCATTTTGCAACGTACTGCATGCTTGGTGGTGGACCCTTTTACAGTTCGCCACTATGATTTCCTCTTTAATTGTACGATGACCGGACAGGCTGTGGACCCTATGATGACGCCTACCTAAAGCCCATTGGGACGGAGGCGTTTGATGTTTGTCCATGATCTTTCCTGTCGTGCCCTTAATGGTGTATTCTCTTACTGCTCTGGCTTCTGCCAAGTCATTGAGTACATTCATTGTGGCTTTCTAGGCTATTTTTTTTTGTATTATATTTACACGAGCATATTTGTGTTTTACTTATATTGCCTATTGATGCTGCCTTGTTGGTTAGAGATTAGATCATGGCGGGGATTTCTTTATTTACACTGTCCTGTTTTAATGGGATGACAGTAGGGTAAGTCTGAGGTTTGGTGCAGCCTAGAACCGGTTTAAGCCCCCAGTGGCCTACTTTGCCACTGACCGTTCCAAGGCGGTAGCCCTATTGTCAACCCTTTTGTGTTTGTGATGTCGTTTGCATTTTTTATTACTTTTGCCTTTTCGTTTGTCTGTTTGCGTGTTTGTTTTTGTGTTTTGCGGTTGACTGTCGTCCTTGAATGCTGCTTTCCCTGTCCGATATCTTTATCCTTGTTAAGATGATTTACAGAACTAGCATTACCTTTACCGCTTATTTTCCGGACCATGTCCCATGTCTTCTTAAGGGATGAGCGAAAATTCAGCCTAGAGACGTAAGATCTCCAGGATTTCCTCTTGCTATCCTTAATTGTACGACGGGCTTTCGCACGAAAACCTCTAAAGTTATCTAAATTTGTTTGAGTTGGCCGCAAGTTAAAATTATTTTTTGCAGTCATCGTCGTACCATGGTTTATGTGGGCGTTTAGGATTTGCCGAGGTTTTTGGAATAGTTTGATCAGCTATATCGTGAAGAGTTTTGGTAAAAAGAGCAGTTGCGTCTTCGACATCATCGAAAACGGAAGGCTTTAATTGATCCTCGCAAAGAGATTGAAACGTAGTCCAATCAGTCTTGCTAAGTTTCCATCGTTGCGTTTTTTCGAGAAGTGGAGGGCCGATATTTTCAAGAAATATGGGGAAGTGGTCACTTCCACAGAGGTCGTCTCCAACACTCCACGAAAAATCCATCAAAAGCGTTGGATCGCATATTGTTAAATCTATGGAAGAATGAGAGCCTGTAGCAGGATGTAAATAAGTATGTGACTTATTATTAAAAAGACACAAATTGTTTTTGGCTGAGGAATCTTCAATTTTCTTGCTTTTATCGTTTATATCTTTACAACCCCAGATGTAGTTGTGTGCATTAAAATCGCCAAGAGTATAAAAGGTGATGGCAATTGTGCAACTAGGTGATTTAGATCTTTAGGGTCTAGTGAAGAACTAGGTGGTAAATATAAGGAACATATTGTTATGACTCTGTGCATCATAGTAACACTGACCGCACTAGCTTACAAATTTGTTTTCAACGCAATAGGTCTGTGAGGATGTTTCGATTAACGATTATCGAAACTCCACCAGTCGCCTTGTCCCCGGTATCACAAATATGATTGTATAGTGAGTATTGTTTAAAAGATACCTTATCACTTGTCTTCAAGAACGTTTCTTGAACACAAAAGGCAATAGGGTTGTGTTCATTTAAAATTAAGCTGATTTCATCATAATTTGGTTTCAAGCCTCGACAATTCCATTTAATGATCTTATTTAGTTTTACCCATTATTTAGCGCTAAGGCGATTTTTAATTAAATTTTTATTTTTGGCCTTAGATTTAGGAGAGGACTGAGGAGACTCAAGCAGCGACATCACCACTGATGAATCCTCCTCCCTGGAAGAAATCGGCTGAAGTGGCACCGCAACTAACTTTTCATGAGAGGATGGAAGTGGCAGTGCAGCTGCTGGATCTGAAATGTCCATGAGTTGTTCAAATTTGTTATGCAGCTCAATAGGGCCGTTAGACACCTTTGGCTGCTCCTTGTGCTCCTTAGTTGGAGAAGCACCAGGCTTTCTGTGCTCCTTAGTTGGAGAAGCACTAGGCTTTCTAACTTCCTTAGTTGGAGCAGCACTAGGCTTTCCAACCGAAGAAGTAGACTTCACGACTTGGGAACGACTAGACTTCACAGTCGTAGAAGAACCCGCTTTGCAATTCTGAGAAATTGACGTGCTCTTGACATTGCCAGAGCTTGTCGAATTTGTGTTTGATTTAAATAAAAAAGTTTGATTAGGTGAAAAGTTTAATTTTGGATTGTTAAGTTATATTTGTTGGCTTTTGCTTGGATTTGATACTGAGGAAGTATTCTTTGTATTTTGAATTTCTGGCTGTGGTTCGTATTGCGTACTTGCATCCCTGCATTCTGTGTGTGTTGCTTTTGTTTTGAGAATAGATGCGTAAGAAACTTTACAGAAATGTTGCCAGTGAAGTCTAGTTGATCCTAGCAAAAATTCATCTTGATGTGAAATCCAAGATGGCCACCAGATCTAAAAATAGGTTTTTAAAAAAAAGTTTGTAGCGACTACATCTTGAAAACTATAAGTGATATTGATATGGGACTTTTTCTAAAATGATCAGCATGACATGATGTTGATCATTGTCAAAAATCGTTTTGATGCGATGTTAAACATGGCTGTCAGCGGCCATCTTTGTTTACATAGAGTTATATAATGAAAACTTGTAGCGACTACTCCTCTGAAACTACTTGACAGATTTTCATGAAACTTCACAGGAATGTTGCTCGTGATGTCTAATTGATCCTAGCAAAATGTAAATAATGCACCACGACATAATGTTTATCAATGACATGTTGAGATTAACATGAAATAATGCATCACGACATAAGCTCTGCTAATCACAGACCTGTAGCGCTTAACAATAAAAAGTGCACCATGACATAAGCTCTGTTTATCACAGACCTGTAGAACTTAACCTGAAATAATACACAACGACATAAGCTCTGCGTAAAAAACAAACTTCGACATAATCCTTATAACATACCTGTAGAGCTGAACATGAAATAGTGCACCACGAAACAGGATCTGCTAATTTCAGACCTGAAAAGCTAAACATGAAATAATGAACCACGACATCCTTGACATACCTGTAAAGTTTAACACACTACGACATAATATCTGCTTATAGCAGACATATAGAGCTTAACATGAAATGATGCACCATGTCTCAAGCACTGATAAACATTCATTTTAACACAGACATAAAAATAGTTCTGTGATTTTAAGAAATATAAAAAGATCGGACAGGGAAAGTAGCATTCAAGGAGGACAGTAAACCACAAAACACAGAAACAAACACGCAAACAGACAAACAAGAAGGCAAAAGCAATAATAAATGCAAACGACATTACAAACACAAAAAGGGTTGACAATAGGGCTACCGCCTTGGAACGGTCAGTGGCAAAGTAGGCCACTGGGGGTTTAAACCGGTTCTAGGGTACACCAAACCTCACACTTATCCTACTGTCATCCCATTAAAACAGGACAGTGTAAATAAAGAAATCCGTGATCTAAACTCTAACCAACAAGGCAGCATCAATAGGCAATATAAGTAAAACACAAATATGCTCGTGTAAATATAATACAAAAAAAAAAAAGCCTAGAAAGCCACAATGAAGGTACTCAATGACTTGGCAGAAGCCAGAGCAGTAAGAGAATACACCATTAAGGGCACGACAAGAAAGAATATGGACAAACATCAAACGCCTCCGTCCCAATGGGCTTTAGGTAGGCGTCATCATAGGGTCCACAGCCTGTCCGGTCATCGTACAATTAAAGAGGAAAGCATAGTGGCGAACTGTAAAAGGGTCCACCACCAAGCATGAAATACGTTGCAAAATGATAGGGTCATAACCTCTTTTGATAAACTTTTTAACAAGTTTAACAAAGATAGTATGAAAGTGATCATGACAAAGAATCTTACGAAGTTTATAAATTACATCACCATAGAAGTCAGGTTGTGATAGTCCTTGTCGCAGAAGAGTCCTTAAATTACATTTATATTTGGAAAGAAGATCAGGGTTACGATAATAAAATTTTGCAAAGGTTTTACGAAGTTTATGGTAACGGTAACCCTGATTGAGTAACTTTTTAGTTATACAAAGATTGGACAGGGAAAGTAGCATTCAAGGAGAACAGTAAACCACAAAACACAGAAACAAACACGCAAACAGACAAACAATAAGGCAAAAGCAATAATAAATGCAAACGACATCACAAACACAAAAAGGGTTGACAATAGGGCTACCGCCTTGGAACGGTCAGTGGCAAAGTAGGCCACTTTAACACCAGTTTTAATCACAGACGACCCGGCATGACTGTCATATAACTATTATCTGGGACGAAAATGGTAATACAGAGGCCTGCTATTATATGCGGTACAATATATACTATATGAAATATAGAGTGAAACGGCTAGGGGTGAAAACGACTAGGATGAAACCGATACCGAGTGAAAATGACCCGTTACCAACTAAACCACAAATCATATGTCAATGTATACACATTGAACTATCCAGTAGGAAATGTTCTATTTATAGTAACTAAGTGAATAGTTTCGGTATAAACAATATGATATAAGTGTCTTATTTTGTAACTTTTTACAAGTATACTAGTTTTGTTGTGTTTATATTTAGTATTAAATTTTATTAGTATTAAATTTATGTTACTTTTATAATCGATGTTATCAAACGTTTTAATGGTTTGTTATTTTCGTAAATTGTCAAGAAGTGAAAGCAACTCTGCCTACCACTACCTTTATGACGTAAATGTTTGAACGGATAGCTGGAAACAATGGAAATTAAATGGCTTCACAGTTTGATTCAATCTCCTCGAAGTTATCGTTCCTTGCACTCGCATACAATGAGGAACGAGTGTACTCTGGGCAGAGATTGAGTTTGATTTGATTCTCAAGCAGTCGGGCAATATAATTTCTCCAGTTGTCCTAATCGAGGTGTAAGATTGTAAAATCGTCATGTACACTCAGATTCTCTTGTTCGCAATTCTTACCTAGATAGCATATCTAATAATAAAGGATATGGTCCAACGATGAAATTTTTAGCTCGAATGATCAGAGATCAGCAGAGCTTATGCCGTGGACCGTCGTCCGTCCGTATGTCCGTTTGTAGCGACTACTCCTCTAAAACTACTGGATGGATATTCATGAAACTTTACAGAAATGTTGCCCATGAAGTCTAGTCGATCCTAGCTAAAATTCATGTTGATGCGAAATCCAAGATGGCCGCCACAGCTAAAATTAGATTTTTAAAAAATAAGTTTAGCGATAAAGCAATCTTGCCCTAGATATACATATTACACAGTGATTACAAATGGTAACTCACATAATCAGAAGTCGGAAACAGTCAGATGGAGGTTTTCCACTGTATTGGTTCAACGTCTGCTTTGCATGGGCTCTGGATTTGTAATGAATTCCAGGCTACAAACCGGAAGTGACGATTTGCCTTGACTGGTCCTAGCATAATTGCTACACACCTCCCCGTTCTCTTTTGTAGAACTTCGTGGAATTCTTCGAGTCTTTTCACCTGGATAGTGGGCTGAGACAAGCTCTAGTCCTTTGTGAGTCTTCAGCTTGAGAGAAGTATTCTTGTAAACTAGGACTGAATTAGATTCTAGTCCTAGCCTCCTTTCAGTTTCCTCACCCAGAATGGACTGAAATAAATTCTAGTCCGGGGACTGTAACTGTCTTTTTACATGTTCGTTGATCCCTCCACGGATGAGGCCACAAATAGTTGTTCCCCATTCACCCTGGAAATCTGGATAATGACTGAAACTGTTCTAGTCGTACCCGGGCCACCTGGTACGCCACGTCTCCAATGTAGCAGGTGTTGTGACAATCAACTCAATGAACATGGGTAAATAGGGTGCATCGGTCTCTATGAGGAGTCGATCCTGAGGGACGGCCTTAAGTACTTAAGCTTCTCGTTTGGGCTTTATTAAACCGAGAAACTTGCCCAGTAAATCCGAAGTAGCAATTCGGAAAAGCACTTTTCCATGCTTTTAGCTGGTCCAGGTCCCCACCGAAACAGTGTAAATGTATTCCTTGTTCAGGTGGGCAGTGATGCTTTACTATGTCCAGGCAGTGAGTTGAGACTTCTGCCAGATGGTCTCCTCTACTGCCTCTTATGTGTTGGACTAACATCAGCCTTGTATTGCACAGGCCCAATATCTTTTCCAACGTTCGTGTCTGATTTTCCCATGATGTAGAGGGATCGGTATAATCTAGACCTACTTCCCCTAAAGCTACCACTTCTGGTTTCATCAAAATTTGGGCCAGACGATCAACTCTTGCCGGGAAAAGTTGCTCGATCTTCTTAGGATGAACGCCCACAGCAACTCTCCATTGCCTACCTAAACCCCACGGTAGTGTTCCCATGATTTATTGGGTCACAAAATACCATTACTCCTCCCATCAGTGTTGTTGGGTGTTGAGATACTACCTCAGTGCTTTGCGTAACCACTCTCTCTATGTCCTTCATTGACACGTTTAAGGTCTTAGAAAGACGATCGAGATTAAAGTGGCTATCAAAGGCCTCGTTGTTTCTGCTGGTCAGGAGAGCGGGTTCCGGAGGTTTCGTCTCGGGACTTTGTCGAGCTCGAGGATTTATTCGGGCAACCGGAGACCTCTTTGCCATCGCTGTGTAGGAGGGCCTGGGTCCCGAAGGGTACACATATGACCCCAAAACGGTCATAGCAGGAAGAGTCCTCGGGTTGGTATACACGACACTTGCAACACTCGCGTCTGTCGTTAGCTCTGAAGGAGACTCAACGAGACTGGGCTCTGTCACAATGACGTCTGTCCTTAATTTGGTGGGTGACCCATCTAGACTGCCATGATCGGATCTCAGCAAAGCCTCTTCTTCACTCTGGGATGGGACATTAGATTTGTCTGGACTATCCTGATAATCCAGTTCCAGGTCCTTCGTGGTGACGTCCGATACAAGAGTTAGATCCTGTATCTGCCTTGGTAGGGGCTCTTCCACAAGAGACAGCTTCAGTCCAGTTGTTGTTCCACAAGCGAACACAGACTGGGACATCCTTGATAGTGATCCACATGTGGTTGAAGTCAACGAGACTGTTTGGTACTCCTGAAGTAGAAGTCAACACAAGGCTTCGCTCCTCCTTGGATACCGACTCTTCCTTGGCTGGGGTTTCCTGATTCTCTTCAGAGACGTGTGTTTCCTGATTCTTGGCCTTGGCCCGTCTGATGGGATTAGGTCGATTCCTTTGGGACTTGCTGAACCCAGGAACAGATTGAGACGCAGTTGTTTGAACTGGTTCAACATCCGTTCCAAAATGCTCCCACATTAGTCAGTCCGGTCCTGTGAGACGACTCATAAGGAATGACAATGGTCTCCAATGGATGAGCACGGCTGGCGAGTTGACAGGATTCAGGGTAAATCTCCCTGGAACAATCCACCCTGAGGCTTGACACAAGCTTAGCATCGCTCTCCCGGTCTCGGGGGTTATAGTAGCTAGCGGGTCAATCCACAGGTCCGACTCGACAAACCTTACCAGTCTCTCTGGAGTTCCATCAGCACCAAGGACCATGGTGGCCAAGAGTTTGAGTCCTAATAGACGGCGCTCCTGAAACGAACGACTACTCAGCATTTCCGGGGTCTCGAAATCGTGAAACACTACCGGTTTGTGTTTAGAGTAAACATGTCGTTTCACTCTGCGGGCATAAACTCCACAATCCTCTAAAGGACAGCAAGATCTTTTAATCTTCTTGGCTGATTCAGTTGGTTGGGGGGAATCTTGTACCCTCTTGAGTGGAGCTCTTCGATCCTTGTCTATGGGATCATCCAGAGATCGCCTTCTACCAGGGTCTACTGGAGATCTCCTAGAAAAATGCGAACCTCTGTGATCCCGGTGCAAAGGTGATTGGCGTCGTGAAATTCGGTGAACCTGTTGGGCATACCTCCGGTCCAAAGGGGAATTCGAATTTCTATGGCGTCGTCCAGGATGTTTCCTGGATGGACTTCTCCGGGATGAACGCGAACGTCTTCGTCGTTCACACCCCGGTGAGTAGTATTTCACTGCCCTCCGTGGCGAACGCGAACTCTCCGGTCCGAATGACGACGCACATCTTTTCGGCGTTCCTAGTGTTCCTTGGATTTCCTGGAGGGGTTTCTCCGATCCATAGGTGGACTCGAAGATCCCCGGTGATCCTTGTTGTAGGAATCTTTTCGACTTTTTCGGCATTCCTGGTGTTCCCTGGATGGGCTTCTCGGGTCCCTAGGTGGACTCAAAGATCCCTGGTAGTCCTTGTTGTAGAACACCCGCGTCTCATACCGTTTGTGGCTGAACGATCGCCCTTTTCCCTCCTGAACGACTGGCCGTGATATTCTGAAATCCACCACCAAGGGATTTGGTCCAGTCTTCGGTCTCGGGCTTACAGATCTGTGACCAGTCTCAGCTCTTGGTATGATGGACTTCTTCTTCTTTGGTATAGATGCCTCCCTGGGCAATAGATAATCTCGAAGGAGGGAGGGAGAGGTCTCACATGCCCGTGAAATCATGATCGGTTTTGCTCGAGCAGGTGAAACGCTGTACCTTTCCCTTGTTTGTGGTATCCGGATATCTATTTCCATCTCAGATACATCACCGGTTGGATTGGCGTCAGCCTCTGCATCCTTTTGTCTAGTGATGGTCGCTGATTTAGCGACTAGCTGTGGCACTGACCGTTGTTTTGGTTGACCGATGACTTTCGCATCAGCCTCCTCGGGTCTAGCGACGGTCGCTTACTTAGCAACTCGCTGTTTGGTTGACCGCTGCTAAGAAATATCTCCAGCTAAGAAATATCTCACATGCCCATTGGAAATCTAGTATCCATGGCACATATTTCCTCTCTACGGCCAGACCATATTGCCCTTTGGCCAGCTGCAAGTAGGAATCTGTGCCTGATCATTCCTAGGTCCCTTGCTAACTGTACCGCAGGCACTAGAATCCCTCTGGAGGTTGAAGACCGGATATCCTTTATTTCCTTCCGGCTTAGAAATATCTCACATGCCCATTGGAAATCTCGTATCCATGGCACATATTTCCTCTCTACGGCCAGACCATATTGCCCTTTGGCCAGCTGCAAGTAAGAATCTGTGGAGATGCCCCTGATCATTCCTAGGTCCCTTGCTAACTGTACCGCAGGCACTAGAATCCCTCTGGAGGTTGAAGACCGGATATCCTTCTCCCCCTTTGACACCACACGCTTCCATTCTTCATCCTTCGGGATCTCCATCTGGACCTTTTTATATCCTGTGATGCCACACTAGGATGCCTGTCTGTAAATCTGTGGTGCCACACTAGGATGCTCGTCTGTGATCCTGTGATCCTGTGATGCCACACTAGAATGTTGGTCTCGTTTCATTACCCCACCATCCTGTGGTATGCCACTAGAATGGTTTGAACCTAATATACTCTTTGTGGTCCTGCGCTTTCCTTAGAACCATCTGAGACTTCTAACATTTTCAATGTAATAAACCCGGACTCGAACCAGGGACCCCTCGCTTACAGGGCGAGTGCTCTATCAACTGAGCTAACCGGGCCACCGGGTGGGTACTCAATATCACCACACTCCATCCCCTTTTAACTATTAAGTCTAATGGAAAGAATTATTATAAAAAATGTTGGTAAATGTCCCTTTCCAAAAAAATAAATGGCAAGTGTCACTTTAAACATATAAAAAAATTGAAATGTATATGATAATATCTCCCTTTAAACACCTAATTTGTAAGTGCTCCATTAATAAAAATACTAATCTTAAGTGTTAACCTACCTTTGAACACCGAAGTTGTAGATGTCCCTTTAAGATTACTAAAAAAAAATAAAAAAATAATAACACAACACAATTAAAGATAAAAATTATTCTCAAGTGTATATATCTCTTTTAAAAAAATAAAAAATATTGCTTACCGCAACACAATAAAAGAGAAGAAACCGACAATTTCTTTCGTTTAGTGTTTGCGAGTAAGTGTCCCTTTAAAAAAAATATTTTCAAGTGTATATATTCTCTTAAAAAAAATAATTACTTAACGCAACACAATAAAAGAGAAGAAACCGACAATTTCTTTCGTTTAGTGTGAGCGTGTAAGTGTCCCTTTAAAAAAATATTTTCAAGTGTATATATTCTCTTAAAAAAATTGTACACAATTTTATAGTCATAAAAAAACAAGTTTGTACCGACTACTTTTTGAAAACTATAAGTGATATTGATATGGGACTTTTTCTAAAATGATCAGCATGACATGATGGTCACATACCACTATTGTTTTGGTGCTGCTGATTGGCTGAAAAAAGTATAGGGTGTATTAGGGTATATCTTTTTCGAAAGAGCTATTTTCTGATTGGGTAGAATTGCCTTAATCATAACTGGTGTACATAAAATGTCAAAATAATATGTGTAGGTGATAAAAAAAAATAAAACTGTATTTGTTCTTGCATCTGGGCTATTTTATTGAGAAAATTGCAGGTATAGTTAATTGTCAGAAATTCACATTTATTTGCTGCGAGCCCGACGGTCAGCACCTTCATCAAACCGAAAGTAGGTGAAAGCATTACAAAACCCCCAATTATTTTCACTTTTTTAAGTGTGTCTAGGATAGTTCTTGAAAATAAAGTAGCCTAAAAGGTTCCCTTGGGTATGTAAAATGTGTTTTAGGGCCAAAAGGCTATAATGTAACCCTATGTGAAATGCAATAGTGGTATATGACCTAAAGCTAGATTCTGCATGGGGTAAAAGTGAAAGTAGACATACTTTTTTTCTAACACACTGATTTGAAAGTGTGATATAGTTAATTTAAATTATTTTATTAGTGTTGTGGACACAAAATTAGCCATACCTGACACCTGGTATACACAGTTGGCCTGTAATGCACCTATTTGACACAATTAAAGGTATATCCAGTAAGTTTTATTAATTTCTGAGGGCTTTGCATCCATTTTTTGGCAAAAATGTCAGCAGCGTCTGTCTGCTAAGAAGTCGAAAAGGCGCTTATGGCTGTTTTGAAAAAAATGTTGAGGTAAACTCTGACTCTGAGTTCATCGCGTCTTTACGGTTAGTGTTGATATGCAAATATTTTATGCGGTTTAATACATTTTACAAATTAAATAGTTTAGTTGGCAAAAAATATGACATTTTCCATTTTTTTTTAAAGTTTTTTTCTGCCCCACCCCCTTAATTTTAATGAATTTTCATGGATCTGTACTGTCAACAGTGCTTTTTGGCTGCATGGTTGCATGAACATGACCTGTAAAGGTGGCACAAACAATATCTATTAAAAAAATACATTAAATTGTACAGTTACATGCAATCTTGTGTAATGAGCATATTGTAAAACATGGCATGGCCTTAAAAATGGAGTTGGGGAGGATATTCTCAGAATTATTTTTTGTCATTTTTAAAATGAAAAGTTGCATTTTCTTGATGGTTTCACATATAGAAACTGCTGCATAATGTTAATTAATCCATTTGAAGGCCGATTTTGAATATATACAAAAACCGTGGCATTTTTATGGTAAAATCTGCTATTTTGAGCCCTGAAAATCACAAATATCATTTTTCAGTAGAAATGATTTTCAAGAGAGCTTCAACTGGTTGAAAATCACATGCTATTGATGAAATCAATTCAAAATCAAGTTATTTGAAACAAAAGATTGGAACGGTTGTCGAGATATGGCATTTTGAAGATTCTGGATTTACGCGTAAAAATCGCATGAATTTGACATCAGCCAAAGCCCTTTAAAGCTCTCATATTTTGTAAAAAAGTATTTTTTTCTAAAAACAAAAGACACCATTTTCCTCAGAATGAATGTATGAAACAATTTAGCCAGAAAAAACAAACTTCGGTTAGGTTTGAATGTCTATATAGGTCACATACCACTTTTGTTTTGGGCCTGCTGATTGGCTGAAAAAAGTATAGGGTGTATTAGGGTATATCTTTTTCGAAAGAGCTATTTTCTGATTGGGTAGAATTGCCTTAATCATAACTGGTGTACATAAAATGTCAAAATAATATGTGTAGGTGATAAAAAAAAAAAAAACTGTATTTGTTCTTACATCTGGGCTATTTTATTGAGAAAATTGCAGGTATAGTAAATTGTCAGAAATTCACATTTATTTGCTGCGAGCCCGACGGTCAGCACCTTCATCAAACCGAAAGTAGGTGAAAGCATTACAAAACCCCCAATTATTTTCACTTTTTAAGTGTGTCTAGGATAGTTTTTGAAAATAAAGTAGCCTAAAAGGTTCCCTTGGGTATGTAAAATGTGTTTTAGGGCCAAAAGGCTATAATGTAACCCTGTGTGAAATGCAATAGTGGTATATGACCTGATGTTGATCCTAGTCGAACATAATTTTGATTCGACGTTAAACATGGCTGCCAGTGGCCATCTTTGTTAACATAGAGTTATATAGTAAAAATTTGTAGCGACTACTCCTCTGAAACTACGTGACGGATGTTCGTGAAACTTCACAGGAATGTTGCTCTTGATGTCTAGCAGATCCTAGAAAAATATCAGGCTGGCCGGAGATTCAAGATGGCCACTAGGGCTAAAAATAGATTTAAAATAAATAAATTTGTAGCGACTATTTCTTGAAAACTGTAAGTGATATTGATATGGGACGTTTTCTAAAATGATCAGCATGACATGGTGTTTATCCTTGTCGAAATTTATTTCGATACGACTTTAAACATGGCCGCTTTGTCGAAATTTATTTCGATACGACTTTAAACATGGCCGCTAGCGGCCATCTTTGTTTACATAGATATATATAGTAAAAACTTGTAGCGACTACTCCTCTGAAACTACTTGACAAATTTTTATGAACTTCACAGGAATGTTGCTCTTGATGAGTTCCATCTAATTGATCCCAGATTTTTTTTAGGTCGGCTGGAAATTCAAGATGGCCGCCATGGCTAAAAACAGATTTTTAAAAAAAAAATTGTAGCGACTACTTGAAAACTGTAAGTGATATTGATATGGGACTTGTTCTAAAATGATCAGTATGACATGATTTTGATTCGACAATAAACATGGGCGCCAGTGGCCATCTTTGTTTACATAGAGTTTGTATAGTAAATATTTGTAGCGACTACTCCTCTGAAACTACTTGACGGATTTTTCATGAAACTTCACAGAAATGTTGCTCTTGATGTCTAGTTGATCCTAGCAAAATGTCAAGTCTGCCGGAAATTCAAGATTGCCACCATGGCTAAACATAGATTTTTAGCTCGACTGATCAGAGATCAGCAGAGCTTATGCCGTGGTGCGGCGTCCGTCGTCCGTCCGTCTGTCTGTCCGTAAACTTTTTTTTGTAGCGACTACTCCTCTGAAACTACTGAATGGATTTTCATGAAACTTTACAGAAATGTTGCCCATGAAGTCTAGTTGATCCTAGCAAAATTTCATGTTGATTCGAAATCCAAGATGGCCGCCAGATCTAAAAATAGGTTTTTAAAAAACAAGTTTGTAGCGACTACTTCTTGAAAACTATAAGTGATATTGATATGGGACTTTACTAAAATGATCAGCATGACATGATGTTGGTCCTTGTCGAAAATCGTTTTGATTCGACGTTAAACATGGCTGCCAGCGGCCATCTTTGTTTACATAGAGTTATATAATGAAAACTTGTAGCGACTACTACTCTGAAACTACTTGACGGATTTTCAAGAAACTTCACGGGAATGTTGCTCTTCATGTCTAATTGATCCTAGCAAAATTCAAGATGGCCGCCACGGCTAAAAATAAATTTTCAAAATACAAGTTTGTAGCGATTACTTCTTGAAAACTATAAGTGATATTGATATGGGACTTTTTCTAAAATGATCAGCATGATATGATGTTGGTCCTTGTCAAAAATTGTTTTGATTCAACGTTAAACATCTTTGTTTACATAGTGTTATATAGTAAACACTTGTAGCGACTACTCCTTTGAAACTAATTGGTGGATTTTCATGAAACTTTACAGGAATTTTGCTCTTCATGTCTAATTGATCCTAGCAAAATTTCAGGTCAGCCAGAAATTCAAGATGGCCGCCACAGCTAAAAATAGATTTTTAAAAAAGAAGTTTGTAGTGACTACGTCTTGATATGAGACTTTTTGTAAAATGATCAGCATGACATGATGGTTATCAGAGTCAAACATTATTTTGATTCGACGTTAAACATGGCTGCCAGTGGCCATCTTTGTTTACATTGAGTTATATGATGAAAACTTTTAGCGACTACTCCTCCGAAACTACTTGACGGATTTTCATGAAACTTCACAGGATTGTTGCTCTTGATGTCTAATTGATCCTAGCAAAATTTCAGGTCGGCCAAAAATAGATTTTAAAAATACAAGTTTGTAGCGACTACTTCTTGAAAACTATAAGTGATATTGATATGGGACTTTTTCTAAAATGATCAGCATGACATGATGTTGGTCCTTGTATTCGACTTTAAACATGGCTGCCAGTGGTCATCTTTGTTTACATAGAGTTATATAATGAAAACTTGTAGCGACTACTACTCTGAAACTACTTGACGGATGTTCATGAAACTTCACGGGAATGTTGCTCTTGATGTCTAATTGATCCTAGCAAAATTGCAGGTCGGCCAGAAATTCAAGATGGCCGTGATGGCTAAAAATAGATTTTAAAAATATAAGTTTGTAGCGACTACTTCTTGAAAACTATAAGTGATATTGATATGAGACTTTTTAGCTCTACTGATCAGAGATCAGCAGAGCTTATGCCGTGGTGCGGTGTCCGTCCGTCTGTCCGTTAACTTTTTTTTTGTAGCGACTACTCCTCTGAAACTACTGAATGGATTTTCATGAAACTTTACAGAAATGTTGCCCATGAAGTCTAGTTGATCCTAACAAAAATTCATGCAGATGTGAAATCCAAGATGGCCGCCAAATCTAAAAATAGGTTTTTAAAAAACAAGTTTGTAGGCTTGAAAACTCTAAGGGATATTGCTATGGGACTTTTTCTAAAATGATCAGCATGGCATGATGTTGGTCCTTGTCGAAAATCGTTTTGATTCGACGTTAAACATGGCTGCCAGCGGCCATCTTTGTTTACATAGAGTTATATAATGAAAAATTGTAGCGACTACTTCTCTGAAACTACTTGACGGATTTTCATGAAACTTCACAGGAATGTTGCTCTTGATGTCTAATTGATCCTAGCAAAATTTCAGGTCGGCCGGAAATTCAAGATGGCCGCCACGGCTAAAAATAGATTTTTAAAAAATAAGTTTGTAGCGACTACTTCTTGAAAACTATAAGAGATATTGATATGGGACTTTTTCTGAAATGATCAGCATGACATGATGGTTATCCGAGTCGAACATTTAAACATGGCTGCCAGTGGCTATCTTTGTTTACATAGAGTTATATATTGAAAAATTGTAGCGACTACTCGTCTGAAACTACTTGACGGATTTTCATGAAACTTCACAGGAATGTTGCTCTTGATGTCTAATTGATCCTAGCAAAATTTCAGATCGGCCAGAAATTCAAGATGGCCGCCACAGCTAAAAATAGATTTAAAAAAAATAAGTTTGTAGCGACTACTTCTTGAAAACTATAAGTGATATTGATATGGGACTTTTTCTAAAATGATCAACATGATATGGTGTTGGTCCTTGTCAAAAATTGTTTTGATTCAACGTTAAACATGGCTGCCAGCGGCCATCTTTGTTTACATAGAGTTATATAGTAAAAACTTGTAGCGACTACTCCTTTGAAACTACTTGGTGGATTTTCATGAAACTTTACAGGAATGTTGCTCTTAATGTCTTATTGATCCTAGCAAAAATTCAGGTTGGGCGGAAATTCAAGATGGCTGCCATGGCTAAAAATAGATTTTCAAAATTCAAGTTTGCAGAGACTACTTCTTGAAAACTATAGTGATATTGATATGGGACTTTTTGTAAAATGATCAGTATGACATGATGTTAGTCCTTGTCAAAAATCGTTTTGATTCGATGTTAAACATGGCTGTCAGCGGCCATCTTTGTTTACATAGAGTTATATTATGAAAACTTGTAGCGACTATTCCTCTGAAACTTTTTGACGGATTTTCATGAAACTTTACAGGAATGTTGCTCTTGATGTCTAATTGATCCTAGCAAAATTTCAGGTGGGCCGGAAATTCAAGATGGCCGCCACGGCTAACAATAATTTTTAAAAAGACAAGTCTGTAGCGACTACTTCCTGAAATCAAAATCAATCAGTAGAGCTTCAAGGTCATTGACCTCTTGTTTAAAACAAGTTTGTAGTGACTACTTCTTGAAAACTGTAAGTGATATTGATATAAGACTTTGTAGCGACTATTCCTCTGAAACTTTTTGACGGATTTTCATGAAACTTTACAGGAATGTTGCTCTTGATGTCTAATTGATCCTAGCAAAATTTCAGGTGGGCCGGAAATTCAAGATGGCCGCCACGGCTAACAATAATTTTTAAAAAGACAAGTCTGTAGCGACTACTTCCTGAAATCAAAATCAATCAGTAGAGCTTCAAGGTCATTGACCTCTTGTTTAAAACAAGTTTGTAGTGACTACTTCTTGAAAACTGTAAGTGATATTGATATAAGACTTTTTCTTAAATGACAAGATGTTGATCCTTGTCGAAAATTATTTTGATTCGACATTAAACATGGCTGCCAGTGGCCATCTTTATTTACCTAGAGTTATATAGTAAAAACTTCAACTTGTAGCGACTACTCCTCTGAAACTACTTGACAGACTTTCATGAAACTTCACAGGCATGCTGATCTAGCTATCTAAATCTATCAGTAGAGCTTCAAGGTCATTGACCTTGTTTCTTACACAAATAGGTTTCTCACATTCTTGGGATAACCAAAACACTTTTTCAATCAATGCATTGTTAGCTTCTGTTACCAAAAAATTGCAGGATAGATACGAGTCATTTTTGAAACGTAACATATAATGATGCTAATAAACCTTACGTACCTATAGGATTTTGAAGAGTTCTTACTGTATGGAAACATCATAAGTTAAAAATTGAAGTTGCTTATCTTGTTAAACTCAGAATAAGCTGTCAGAAGTTTTTTTATAGAAGAAGGAAGGTATACTAAAATAGATATTAATAACAGAATTTGTAAGATGTGTAAAAATAGGATTGTTTATGATAAAATGTTTCCAGTTACATATTGTAAGGGCTAATTTCTTTGCAGAACTAACTGCTATTATTCCCAATTTTTCAACGTTGGACGATAAGAGTAAATTTTACCTTATTCTCGGTAGTAATGATCATGATATCAATAATATATGTATATCATTTATCTCAGAGTTTTTCAATTTTAGAAAGACAGTATTAGGGATATAAAATGTACTTCGTAAAGTAACACTATATATGTGGTAGTATTTAGATATGATCTCCCTCAGGAGTGGATTTATATAAGATAACAATTGACTGTTATTATAAATATAAATAAGCATATATGGAGAGAGATATATGACTTATTTTCTTGCTTCTTGTTGTGTACATGCTTTGTATTTCACTGTGTATGTCTGTGTGTTTTGGTGATATTCCTACTGTTGAATTTTAGACCAATAAAAGATTTGATTTGATTTGATTTTCCACTTCTTACTCGCCAAACAGAATGAATGGTGTCGACGTGCCGTAAAACAAAATTCATTCATTCATTCTGTTTGGCGAGTAAACAGCGTCACGTGTTCATTTATAGATGATACAATTCGGTAATAAATACAAGAAACTGATGCGGCGCAGAATATTTTCAAAAGGAGGAAACAAACGTGTATTTATTTGCAAATGAAATTATATCGAAATACAGTGACTTTCAACATATCTACACAGATGGCTCTAAAGATGGAGATAAGGTAGCTGCAGCAGCTGTTCACAAACACAGCATAAAGAGCCGCCTGCCTGACAAGGCCTCTATCTTTTCAGCTGAACTTAAGGCAATTGAACTTGCCTTAAATTATATTCAGGAATCTGATGATGACCATTTCGTAATATTTTCTGATTCCCTTTCATCTCTTCAAGCACTGGGTAATATGAAACATGATAACCCAGTTGTGCTTCAACTTTTAGAAAAATACAATTCTCTTATAATTGATAATGTTATTATTTTCTGCTGGCTTCCAAGCCATGTAGGAATACGTGGTAATGATAGAGCTGATAGTGCTGCTAAGGCAGCATTAGATTTACCTATATCTAATACCAAATTACCTTATACTGATTTTAAAAGTTGTATTAACACATATATTCGTAACTCTTGGCAAACCGCTTGGGATTTGTCCTTTAACAATAAACTCCATTCAATTAAACCGTTACTCGGAGAATGGCGTTCTTCTACTAGACCCATTCGTCGAGAGGAAGTTATACTAGCCCGGTGCAGGATAGGGCATACACGTTATACTCATTCATATTTATTACAAGGTGAGCAAGTACCAGAATGTATACCCTGCTTTGCACCGTTAACGGTCAAACACATCTTATTGGAATGTGTAGACTTTGATCCTATGCGTCAAAGGTACTACAATGTTAATACTATAAAAGAGTTATATGATACTGTAGATTTTAGTCTTGTTTTAGATTTCCTCAAAGAGATCAGACTATATAAATCATTGTAATGTGTTCTTATATATTTATACTTGTTTATATACCCGTTGACGGGCATTTGTTGATTTACATACAGACTTTATATTACACCTTATCATCCCTTATTTTTTAATAATTTTATCTTTATATATTTACATTAATTTTTAATTAATTCTTCATTTTCATCATTTTTTTTGCGCACAATATGACCTATTTATGTGTCGACGTGCCGTAAAACACCATTCATTCATTATTTGCAAATTTGTATGATATAACACAAATGTAGAAATAAAAAAAGTATAAAAAGTTATATGGCTACAGTAAGCAATAGTAACTTGAGAACAAAGGCACATCTAGACTACTTAAGTCAAAACATATTTAAGTGTTTGTATTAATTGCTGATGATATAATCTATATATTTCTAGAATGTTATGAATTTTTTTAGAATATTGAGGTAGCTTGAATTAAGTAAAGAAAAAACAAAAAAAAGAAGCTGATATTATCAGTGCAATTTGACAAATGGCTGGGGTAGGTGGACATGTATTCGTAAGAAGTGGTTTGTAGTGGTAAGATATCATACAGTTTTTTTTTTTTGAATGTTTGGCACTAATTTTTGTCATAGGTGTGTGCCACGTAGGGCTGATCATGATATTTTCCTGAGTGGAAACCAGTATTGCACGACCTGTTATAGTTAGGACAACGCTATTGACACGTATACGTTTATACCTGTTACCTGTCCAGTGACACGTATATGAGAATTACACAAACCGTAATAACGACTCTACGGTAAGTGTCAATAAGGATATTAGTTAGTGACACGTATAATAGAAGTGGCAATGGGAAACGTATCAAGTAATAACTGTCAATAAGGAGATTAGTTAGTGACACGTATAAAAACGTTTTATACTTGTTTGTTACATGTATTTTTCTTTAATTATTGACACGCACATTAATATATCACACGGACAATCATTAGAACGTTTAAGATACAGTTTCTTGACCATTTGGGAAAGAACACTTACAAACATATATATTATACAACCGATACATTACAAACATTAAACTAAATAACGACTTTATATAAAATTGGCAAAATATCTGAACTGAATGCTTCTATCGTAATAGTATAATGTAAATATTACGGGCGTGATAACCGGACCTTTTTACGTACGTGTCAATAGACACTCCGTTATAGTTACTGAAAGAAGTGCACCTTAACATATATGCAGTGGCCGTTCAAGGGATTACAATAAGTCGTATTTTTTTCCAAAAACATACTGGCTAAAAAGTGGACCTTAACGGAAAACTTAACCAATATATTACTAAGTTCAAAAAGTGGCATAACATTTGCAGAAAGCAGCAGTGAGTTATGAAACCTGTAATTGCTAGGTCATGTCAACTGTATAAAGTTTCAAAGTTGTAGGTGTTAATATGGACCTATGACATAGCACAATTTCAATACAACAACACGATCTTATGGCCAGTCTTTTACCCCTAACATTTTTACTACATGAAAGGCCAGCACAGCTTATGGGATGCCGAGTTGTCCGTCGTTCGTCCGTCGTTAACTTTTGTCTCGTTAAGGGGAGACTCCTTAGTTTCGAATGAATGTCCATGGGGAATTTCTTATAAAACAGAAATCTAAGAGATTAAAAGCCATGTACAGGCTAGACAATAAAAAAGAAATCCACAAATGTGGTGTTTTTGACTTAGTATGACATAATAGTTAATTTTGGTGTAAATAAAGTTTTTGTACTGTGACCGGTATAGAGTCTGTAAACAGAAACTAGTAACTGGTGGCTATGTTGTAAATGGTAGCTTTACTTGATCAATACCTTCAACTCTCCATTCGACATAAGATTACGGAAAAAAAAGCCGGATAAGGTATGTAGAAATAGCATTTTTATGACAATTTGGAGTGTTTGTCATTCAATTATGGATGTGTTATATCTCAAATAAGGACAGGTATATGCTGCCGTGTCTCTATAAATGTCATGTTTTCCTTTTTTTGAGTGCTAAGTGGGTGGGGTAAATGAATAGTATTTGTAGGCAGAGAAACTGACTTTGTTGCTTTCTAGCATGTATTTGCTATATTTTGAGAGGAAATTATATGGTCTTTCAGGAATAGGGCATGTTTGTTAGTTCTGAAAAATAGAATTCAAGTTATTTAACCTAATTAGTGTACATGTCTGAAAATAGTCTGAATTTCAAAGAAAACTGTAGATTCCGACCTAAGACGATAGGGCATTCATTTTTCATCTGATCTTTACCAAATTGGTAATGTCAATGAAAGCTCGGACAAGTTCGAAAATCAGCCAAATCAGACCTGTTACAGCGGAGTTATGGCCCTTGATTTAGTTAAAAATGCTATATTTTGCCTCGTTAAGACGATAGGGCGTTCATGTTTTATCCGATCTTTACCAAACGATACCAGATTGTAAATGTCAATGATAGCTCGGACAAGTTCGAAAACCAGCCAGATCGGACCTGTAACAGCGGAGTTATGGCCCTTGATTTAGTTAAAAATGCTATATTTTGCCTCGTTAAGACGATAGGGCCTTCATTTTTCATCCGATCTTTACCAAACTTTACCAGATTGTTAGTGTCAATAAAAGCTCGGATAAATTCGAAAACCAACCAGATCGGACCAGTAACAGCGGAGTTATGGCCCTTGATTTAGTTAAAAATGCTATATTTTGCCTCGTTAAGACGATAGGGCCTTCATTTTTTCATCTGATCTTTAGCAAACTAACAGATTGTTAATGTCAATGAAAGCTCGGACAAGTTCGAAAACCAGCCATATCGGACTAGTACCAGCGGAGTTATGGCCCTTGATTTAGTTAAAAATGCTATATTTTGCCTCGTTAAGACGATAGGGCCTTCATCCGAACTTTATCAAATTTTACCAGATTGTTAATGTCAATAAAAGCTCAGTCAAGTTCGAAAACCAGCCAAATCGGACGAGTAACAGCGGAGTTATGGCCCTTGATTCAGGTAAAAATGTTATATTTTGCCTCATTAAGACGATAGGGCCTTCATATTTCTTCTGATCTTTACCAAACTTTAACAGATTGTTAATGTCAATGAAAGCTCGCGACAAGTTCTCCAGATCGAACCAGTAACAGCGGAGTTATGACCCATGATTTAGTTAAAAATGCTATATTTTGCATCGTTAAGGTGATAAGGCCTTCATTTTTCATCCTATCTTTACCAAACTTTACCAGATTGTTAATGTCAATGAAAGCTCGGACAAGATCGAAAACCAGCCAGATCGAACCAGTAACAGCGGAGTTATGGCCCTTTGTTTAGTTAAAAATGCTATATTTTGCATCGTTAAGATGATAGGGCCTTAATTTTTCATCTGACTTTACCAGATTGTTAATGTCAAAGCTCGGACAAATTCGAATACAAGCCAAATCGGACCAGTAACAGCGGAGTTATGATTTTTTTTAAATTGATATTTAAAGCTTCTTTGGTATCATTTAAGTAAAAATTATCAAAAAATGGTAGGTCACCACGCTTTTTTTTGCACTAGACGTGTTTAGACACCTATTTCTATCTCCAAAATTTCACTGAAAAGAGGAAAAATTGAACATTTTCACAATTTTTATTCATGGAATAAAACTTGACGAAATACTACAATTAATTTTCAATTACACACATATAAGTCTTTCACAAAATACATGAACAACTGTTATCGTAACAGTATTTTTAATGTAAAAAGCAAACATGTATGGACTGTACCCCACGCATTTGTTTTCAAAAAAGGCTTTTACTGGCATGATAATTCATGATACAAAAATATGTTCTAATGATCAACTTTATTTAGAACTTGTATATGACAATGTTCAATGTCATTTCTTTCAGAAAATGTAAAAAAAAATATAGGTCACCAGGCATATAAGATTATTTTTATAATGCAGCATAATGCTAATATAAATACTATACTGATATAATATACATACAAGAAAATAATAATATAAATTATTGCAAATCTCTTAAAATCATACAAAGAGAGGGTAGAAATTACACCACCCACCCTAATATAGTGATTTTTTTAATTCGTTTTTTTAGATTATCAGGTCATTTGCAAATGGTAAGCTAACTTTAAAACGTTATGTATTGCAAAAATTGCAACAGTGACAATGCAACACTAACAATGCACAACCCCTCATATACTGGGATTAGTTAATAAAAGAACAATTGACAGGATGAAACGTCAAAACGGGCATTTTTACAAACTTTAAAAGAATTCGATAACATTGATGTATGCTCCGGGGTTAAAAACTTCTGCATAAAGAGAAAGAACCATCTCTGTTTTAGCCAGCGATACAAAAATTGTATATCAATTACATACCAGTGTACATCTTACATACATAAACCTTCAGCAAATCACTCTCCTTGATGTGGCATCATCAGTTACATACCAATGGAACTCTTTTACAAATCACTCAGAATTGTGCAATAAATACCCATGTACAGCTTATACAAAGCACTCTATAATGTGACAACATTAATTGAATTTGGTTTTAGGGTTCATCAACACAAGAAAGGTTATATGGCGCCAAACAGGGATGAACATGCAAGGCTCATCCTCCATTTACATCTAGATAAAATATGGAGAATGGGCCTAGAACATTCTAACCTGCACTCTTGCTGCAAATTCTATAGTAGAAACTCCATTGATACAAATCACTCTATGTACTGATTATACAAATCATATTTGTGGCAACATCAGTCACATACTCATGTACTGCTTATACTAATCACTCTATAGTGGCAACATCAGTAACATACCCATGTACAGATTATACAAATCACATAGTTATGGCAACATCAGTCACATACGCATGTACTGCTTATACTAATCACTCTATTGTGGCAACATCAGTCACATACTCATGTACTGCTTATACTAATCACTCAATAGTGGAAACATCAGTCACATACTCGTGTAATGCTTATACTAATCAGTCTATTGTGGCAACATCAGTCACATACTCATACTAATCACTCTTGTGGCAACATTAGTCACATATTCATGTACTGCTTATACTAATCACTCTATAGTGTGGCAACATCAGTCGCATACTCATGTACTGCTTATACTAATCATTCTATTGTGGCTACATCAGTCACATACTCATGTACTGCTTATACTATTCACTCTATAGTGGCAACATCAGTCACAAACTCACGTACTGCTTATACTAATCACTCAATAGTGGCAACTTCAGTCACATACTCACGTACTGCTTATACTAATCACTCTATTGTGGCCCCACATACTCACGTACTGCTTATACTAATCACTCTATTGTGGCCCCCCCAGTCGGTGGGGGGTGATAAGAATTAACCGATTGCTCGTTACTTAGCAGAGGGGTAGGACCCCCCCCCCCCCCCCCCCGAAATGTAACCCACCTGTTGACCGTGGGTGGCGACCCGTGTCGTTGGAGAAGGGAGTCCTGGTGGTTGAGTGGCGTGGAGATCTTGTAGTTATCTCCACGTTGCAACACACCACTTTGGTCCGGACTTCAACTAGACGGGCGGTCAGATTTGGCCCGATCTGATCAATCGGTTTGTCACGCCAGCTATAAGAGATCCGACCTTATTATTCAGACAGTACCAGTACACTGTATCCTACTTACCTTTTATATTGTTCTACTTGAAACATTATATAGATAGGGTCTTTTATGGCGGTGGCGCACGGGCTAATCATGTATTTCAAAACGCTATATGGCTATACTCGTGCCACTTTTTAAGCGGAACATAAGTGCGGCTCTTTGACTTTTTAGTTAAGGGGTTATGTCCGCTGAGTGGTATGGGGGGTCTGATGCGTTAGCTTTATATGAGTATACCTTCTACGTATTCTTGGCATCTTGCTGTTCGATATCCACAGCAAATGTCCCCTTGTTGGACTCCGAGGTGGGTGAGAAGCGTGGAAGATGAATTCTTAACGCCCATCATGGCATCACAAAACGCACAAACTACTAATAAACGTAAAAAAACAGAACACGAATCTGATACTGAGGAACCATTGATCAACCAGTCCTTTCCTCGTTTTCTGATCATCGAATCGGAAGATGGGGAAAGGCCCGTTACAGATATGTCGCCTTTTGTCATCCAGAAAACAATTCAATCCATTGCTGGACATGTCAAACAAATAAAAAAATTAAAAAACAAAACTCTACTCATTGAAACTGAAAAGAAATCTCACTGACAATTTATTAGCACTTAAACAAATTTTAAACACCAAAGTCAAATGTTTCGCTCACACCTCTATGAATATCTCCAAAGGCGTCATCTGGTGCCCGGATCTCTCCGGAGTACCTGAAGACGAAATTATTCGCGAGCTTGCGCCACAGTTGGTAACTACAGCTCGCCGAATAACCATCAAGATGAATGACAAAATTATTAGTACAAATACTATCATACTCACATTTGCAACACCCGTCTTACCAAAAACATTAAAGGTGGCATATCTGCAATTGCATGTTGACGCCTACATTCAACACCCTACCAAAACAATAAAGGTGGCATATCTGCAATTGCATGTTGACGTCAACACCCGTTACGTTGCTACAACTGCCAAGCCTTTGGGCACCACAACTCCAGGTGTACTAAAGAAGAACGTTGTGGTAAATGTGGCGAGACTGCATTCAAACATAACGAATCAGATTGTCCTAACGACCTCAAATGTACCAACTGCGGTCTAGGACATCACGCAAATTCAAAATTATGTGAAAAACTTAAAAAAGAAAAAGAAATCATAACAGTTAAATATACACAAAACATTCCATTTCCAGAAGCAAGAAAATTGATTGAAGAAAAATATATAATTTCAAGTCCGACCTCTTACGCATCTATTCTCAAAACAACAGCAACACACACAGAATGCAGGGATGGAAGTACGCAATACGAACCACAGCCAGAAATTCAAAATACTAAGAATACTTCCTCAGTATCAAATCCAAACAAAAGTCAACAAACACAACTTAACAAACCAAAATTAAACTTTTCACCTAATCAACCTTTTTCATTTAAAGGAAACACAAAATCGGCAAGCTCTGGCAATGCCAAGAGCATGTCAGTTTCTCAGAATTTGAAAGCGGGTTCTTCTAAGACTGTGAAGTCTAGTAGTTCCCCAGTCGTAAAGCCTAATACTTCCTCGGTTGGAAGGCCTAGTGCTGCTCCAACTAAGGAAGTTGGAAAGCCTAGTGCTTCTCCAACTAGGGAGCACAAGGAGCAGCCAAAGGTGTCTAACGGCACTATTGAGCTGCATAACAAATTCGAACAGCTCATGGACATTTCAGAGCCAGCAGCTGCACTGCCACTTCCATCCTCGCATGAAAAGTTAGTTGAGGTGCCACTTCAGCTGACTTCTTCCAGGGAGGAGGATTCATCAGTGGAGATGTCGCTGATTGAGTCTCCTAAATCTAAGGCCAAAAATAAAATTAAAAATCGCCTTAGCGCTCAATAATGGGTAAAACTAATAAGATCATTCATAGTTTATATAACACCTTATCATCCCTTATTTTTTAATAGTTTTATCTTTATATATTTACATTAATTTTTAATTAATACTTCATTTCTTCATTTTTCATCAATTTTTGCGCACAATATGACCTGTTTGTGTGTCGACGTGCGGTTAAACACCATTCGTTCATTCATTCACTTAAAAACTTGATGAAGTTGTCTAATGCTGTATTGATTTGATGTCAACTGATGGCACTAAAACATTACGACAGTAACATGCTTGCCTACTACATGAATATTTGTGACTTCACTGGCTTTTGGCGTCATTTGTTTCTTAGGAACAATTTACAACTCTAACACATCATCTCCTCTTCTTGCTGCTAACTGCACAATGTGAGCTGTCCGGCCCGTAAAAAGGTTACAATAATAATGGTCAAAATTATGAAGTGTTTTACGTCTAAGTTTTTTATGTTACTAAAACATATTGAGACACCTGAGTGACATTATATTTCAATAATTCCAACTCATAATGCAAAGCTGATTTTTTAGCTCTACTGATCAGAGATCAGCAGAGCTTATGCCGTGGTGCGGCGTCCGTCTGTCTGTCCGTAAACTTTTTTTTATAGCGACTTCTCCTCTGAAACTACTGAATGGATTTGCATGAAACTTTACAGAAATATTGCCCATGAAGTCTAGTTGATCCTAGCAAAAATTCATGTTGATGTTGATGTACGAGTGAATACCCGCGCTATAGACCAACGCACAATAATGTCTAGGTAACGGTCTACTTACCTAGAATGCTCCCAGCTCCCCTGAACCACTTGTAGACGTGATGTACAGAGACGATCAGACGTAGTGCTGTTGGTTCGGTGGTTGAAGTTGAAGAGAGAGAGAGTATTGTCCTGATTCGTCGGAGCTCACCCGGATTGGAATCACGTGCCTTATTGCTGGCAGACTATTGGCTGACCCTTGCCTAGACGAAGGTCAATCCTCTGACGTCACCAGAGTGAGGCCTCCGACAGGGACGCAGGTACAACAATGTGAAATCCAAGATGGCCGCCAGATCTGAAAATAGGTTTTTAAAAAACAAGTTTGTAGCGACTTCTTCATGAAAACTATAAGTGATATTGATATGGGACTTTTTGTAAAATGATCAGCATGACATGATGGTTATCAGAGTCAACGTTATTTTGATTCGACGTTAAACATGGCTGTCAGCGGCCGTCTTTGTTTACATAGAGTTATATAATGAAAACTTGTAGCGACTATTCCTGTGAAACTACTTGACGGATTTTCATGAAACTTCACAGGAATGTTGCTCTTGATGTCTAATTGATCCTAGCAGGTGGGCAGGAAATTCAAGATGGCTCCACGGCTAAAAATATTTTTTCAAAAAACAGTCTGTAGCGACTACTTCCTGAAATCAAAATCAATAAGTAGAGCTTCAAGGTCATTGACCTCTTGTTTTTATATAAAAACCCCACTGGGAGCTCAACTTGTCAAGTGAGAAATGGTTGATTCTTAAACAAATGAAATGATACTATGAATGGTTCTACCCAGGAAAGAGTTATTTGATACTGTAGATTTTAGTCTTGTTTTAGATTTCCTAAAAGAGATCAGACTATATAAATCATTATAATGTGTTTTTATATATATTTACTTGTTTATATACCCGTTGTCGGGCATTCGTTGATTTACATACATAGTTTATATTACACCTTATCATCCCTTATTTTTTAATAGTTTTATCTTTATATATTTACATTAATTTTTAATTAATACTTCATTTCTTCACATTTTGCGCACAATATGACCTATTTATGTGTCGACGTGCCGTAAAACACCATTCATTCTACCCAGGAAAAATGGGGTGGTACCGCATTTTTCTTTTGATAATATGAAGAAAATCTCAAATAAGCCCATAAAGTGTATATATATATATACATATATATAGGTTATAGGGTGTGGATGTCACTGTAAGTCTTTCTGAAATATAATGAGACACCCAAGTGAAATTACAACAAAAATATAAATAGAATAAACTGTTTATTGTATTTCCTCGTTATTTCAAACTTTTTTTTCTCTGTACCTGTAAACCAAATCACTGTTTGTCCAACAGACTATAAAGCAGTTTCACTTCGGTCACTTGGTAAATGTGTTGGCATCCAGATCAGGAGAACAAATAAAGGGTGAAATTATCATGCATATTATTTACACTACTTTGACAAAATATTCAAATTGTAAAACAAAACTTCATGTTACTTGAAGAAACAACATCCTAGGCTTTAATCAGGGAAAGAATAATAAGTTTACCAAGTCATGTTGTTTCTAGGTCAAAGTATATCTCTGTGGGATTTTTGGTTTCTATCACCACGCTGATTGGATTCTGACTTGCAGCTGGTAATTCAGAAACAGGTATGTCCCCACAGTGTTCCAGTTCAAGATTCGACTGGTAGGTGGGTCCCTCTCTCGTTTCGACTGACACCCTTTTCTGAGACCTAAAAATACAAAACATATATAAAGAAAATAATTGTTAAAGGAACTGAAATACCCAAATAGAATTTTAGAGACCTAAGTAAAACCAACATACTTCTGTTAGTAACTGGCGAACGCATTTACAGCGACGTAACGTAGCGACGTCATGTAAACAACACGACGTCATGATTTGTCTTACAAATTGCCGCCGTATATAAGGAAAATTTACAACATTAAAGCGAAACTATCAGGTCGTAGGCGAATTATGTGATAAACAAAATCTTAAATTCGTGACTGTGTATTATTGACTTTAATAAACTCGTTTGATAAAAAGATCGGATACTCGGCAAGAGGCTCGTATCCTATCATTTTATCAAACTCGTTTATTAAAATCAATAATTCCCCCAGTCGGTGGTGGGGTGATAAGAATCAACCGACTGCACGTTACTTAGCAGAGGGGTAGGACCCCCCCGAAATGTAACCCACTTGTTGACCGTGGGTGGCGACCCGTGTCGTTGGAGAAGGGAATCCTGGTGGTTGAGTGACGTGGAGATCTGGTAGTTATCGCCACGTTACAACACACTACTTTGGTCCGGACTTCAACTAGACGGGCGGTCAGATTAGCCCGATCTGATCAATCGGTTTGTCACGCCAGCTATACGGGATCCTAGCTTCTTGTTTAATTCAAATCTCCATCAATCCCTCTAGTTTAATATCTTGCTCCCTTTTATTTTGTCCTCTTTAAACATAATGTAGAAAGGATCCTTTATGGCGGTGGCGCTAGGGCTAATCATGTACTTCTGAGCGCTATATGGCTATACTCATACTACTTTTAGGCGGAACATAAGTGCGGCTCTTCGACTTTTTAGTTGAGGGGTTATGTCCGCTGGGTGGTATGGGGGGTCTGATGCGTTAGTTTTATGTGAGTATACTCTTCACGTATTCTTGGCATTTGTTTGTCGGAAATTCACAGCAAATGTCCCCTTGTTGGGCTCCGAGGTGGGTGAGAAGCGTGGAGAATGAATATCAATTGCCAATTATGGCACCAAAACACGCACACAAAACTACTCATGCTTCTAAACGATCTCGAGAAGATTCAGAATCAGAATCTGATGAGGATATCTCTCATTTAAATTGGCCTCGATTCCTCAATATTATCTCTCTAGAGGATGACAAACCTATCACTAGACTATCTCCTTTTGCCATCTCCAAGGCTTTACTTGGCATCGCCTGTGAGCCAAGGAGTGTCAAAAAACTCAGTAATGGGAAACTTCTTGTTGAGTGTGCCAAAAAATCACACTCTGACAATCTCCTTTCTATTCAAACTTTTGTAAATATCCCTGTTGAGGTTATCCCTCACACTTCTCTCAATTCTTCAAAGGGTGTAGTACGCTCCAGGGTACTGGAGCACTGCACTCTTGACGACATGACCCAAACCTGAAATCTCAAGGTGTGACTGAGGTAACGCGCATCAGTACGAGGCGGAGTGGCAAACTCACTCCAACAAATACTTTTGTGCTTACTTTCAGCACACCAAATCTGCCAAAGACCATCAAAACTGGATATATCATTCTACCAGTTGACCCTTTCATTCCAAACCCTCTTCGATGTTTTAGCTGTCAACTCTTTAGTCACCATAGAGAAAGATGCAAGCGAGCTGCTCCAGTCTGTGCCCTTTGCGGCCAGGAGGGTCATAGCGACTTCGCCAATTGCAAAAATTCCGCCTCTTGCGTTAACTGCAAGGGGACCCACGGATCTTTCTCTAAGGATTGTCCGAAGTGGAAGCACGAGAAGGAAATACAGAAAGTTAAAATTGAAAAGAACATTCCCTTTCCTGAAGCTAGGAAACTTGTTGAACGTCTAACTCCACCCACTCCATCTGGCAAATCATATGCCGATGCGAGTAGGGTTAAGAAACCAGCTACCAGGTATATCGCGGTGCAGACCGTGATAACCTGGCCAATAGACTCCAACGGCTTTGCTACTATTCCCACCTCTGTTCAGGAGTCCTCTAAAACATCTTCAGCCTCTCAAACTGCGGTCCTCTTAAATAAGCATCCTGTTGCTCCCAAACCTCCTGTGGCTTCCAAGCCTAACACTCCTTCAACTATATCCTCAACAACTCCTACACCTACTGCATCTACTTCATCTATTCCTAAATCGACGGACTCTGGTGCAACCAAGAGTCCACCAAAGCCGACGAACTCTTCCAAAGCTTCGTCAAATCCGACGAAGCCTCCCAAGAATTCGTCACCAATCAGAACTGCTGCCACGGACGTGACAGCAAGGAAAAAGAAAACTCCCGGGTTAGGGAAGCAGTCAAAAGGATCTGATGATCCGATTGAACTGCACAACAGATTTGGAGACTTGGAGATGGAGGTTGATGATCCAACAAACCTGGAACTCCCACAGTCTCCAAAGTCTCCAAGGTCTACCAAACCCAACGGCCGTAAGCCCGTACTTCCGCCTTAGTGACGACAAAATCAAATAAGGTCATTCAATGAAACTGCCGAGGTTTAAAGCCTAATTACGATGAAATCAGCTTACTTTTAAATAAACACAACCCTGTTGCATTTTGTCTTCGAGAAACTTTCTTGAAGAATAGTGATAGAATATCTTTTAAAAACTATTCATTGTATAACTATATTTGTGATACAGGTGATAAAGCTTCTGGAGGAGTTTCGATTCTTGTGAATCAAAACATTCCTCACAGAACTGTTGCGTTGGAAACTGGTTTGCAAGCTGTTGCGGTCAGTGTTACGATGCACAGAGTTATAACAATATGCTCCTTATATTTACCGCCCAGTTCTTCACTAGACCTCAAAGATCTAAATCACCTAGTTGCACAATTACCATCACCTTTTATACTCTTGGGTGATTTTAATGCACACAACTACATTTGGGGTTGTAAGGATATAAACGATAAAGGCAAGAAAGTTGAGGATTTCTTAGCCAAAAATAATTTGTGTCTTTTTAATGCTAACAAATCACATACTTATTTACATCCAGCTACAGGCTCTCATTCTTCCATTGATTTAACAATATGCGATCCAACGCTCTTGATGGATTTTTCGTGGAGTGTTGGTGACGACCTATGTGGAAGTGACCACTTCCCCTTATTTCTTGAAAATATCGGCCCCCCCCCCCCCCCCCACTTCTCGAAAAAACGCAACGATGGAAACTTCGCAAAGCTGATTAGGATACGTTTCAATCTCTTTGTGAGGAACAGTAAAAGCCTTCCGTTTTCGAGGATGTCGAAGACGCAACTGCACTTTTTACCAAAACCCTAAAACCCTTCATGATATAGCTGATCAAACTATTCCAAAAACCTCGGCAAATCCAAAACGCCCACATAAACCATGGTACGATGATGACTGCAAAAAAGCAGTCAGCGATCGTAAAGCTGCATTGAATACTTTTAACTTGCGGCCAACTCAAAATAATTTAGATACTTTTAGAGTTTTTCGTGCGAAAGCCCGTCGTACTATTAAGGATAGCAAGAGGAAATCCTGGAGATCTTATGTCTCTAGGCTGAACTCTCGTTCATCACTTAAGAAGACGTGGGACATGGTCCGGAAAATAAACGGTAAAGGTAATTCTAGTTATGTAAATCATCTTAAAACTGATAATGAGGATATTACTTCTGTCAAAGATATTACGAACACTTTGGCAGAAACTTTTTCTAAAAAATCTTCTTCTGAAAATTGTCAACCAAACTTTCTAAAAAATAAGAAACTAAAAGAACAGAAGAAGCTGAATTTCAAGTCTAAAAATTTGGAGAAATACAATAAACTGTTCACTCTCAAAGAACTTCGAGAATCCCTTAAAAAGGCTCATGATACATCAGCTGGTCCTGATGATATCCATTATCAATTATTAAAACATTTACCTGAAACCTGTCTCTCTACACCTCTTGATATATTTAATAAGGTTTGGGTGACAGGAAACTTCCCCGATTCTTGGCGGGAAGCAATCGTTATTCCAGTCCCCAAACCTGGAAAGGATCATACGGACCCAATAAATTATCGCCATATTGCTTTAACGAGTTGTATATGTAAAACCATGGAACGAATGATTAATGAGAGACTCGTTTGGTACCTGGAATCCAACAAGCTGATAACAAAGTATCAAAGTGGATTCCGGCGCCAACGAGGCACAACAGACAATCTCATTCGATTTGAATCATTTATTAGGGAAGCTTTCGTAAAGAAAGAACATCAAGTCGCTGTATTTTTTGACTTGGAGAAAGCTTATGATACTACATGGAAGTACGGTATCATGAATGATCTTTATGAACTTGGTCTTAGAGGTCGATTAGCAATTGTTATAGAGAATTTCTTAGAGGACAGACAGTTTCGTGTCCGAATGGGTTCAACCCTCTCTGACATCCATGAACAGGAGATGGGTGTTCCACAGGGCAGCATACTCTCTGTCACCCTTTTTAGCATAAAAATTAACAGTATAGTTAAATGCATCAATCCTGGTGTGGATTGCTCTCTATATGTTGACGACTTTGTTATATGTTATCGTGCAAAAAACATGAACACTATTGAGAGAAAACTGCAACAATGTCTGAATAAACTTCAGACCTGGTCGGATGAAAATGGTTTTAAATTTTCTAAATCTAAAACTAATTGTATGCACTTTTGTCAATTACGTAAACATCATGAAGACCCTCATCTAACACTGGATGGGTCACCAATACCAGTAGTAGATGAGACAAAATTCCTTGGTCTTATTTTCGACCGTAAATTAACGTTTATACCACACCTTAAATACTTGAAGGCCAAGTGCCTTAAAGCTCTTAATTTACTTAAAGTTGTTGCTAACACTAACTGGGGAGCCGATCGACAAGTCCTTTTACAACTTTATAGATCTCTTATCAGATCCAAGCTGGACTACGGCTCAATAGTATATGGATCGACTCGCAAGTCATACTTGCAGATGCTCGATCCTATACATAATCAATGATTACGACTCGCCTTAGGTGCCTTTCGTACATCACCAGCCGAAAGTCTATATGTTGAAGCTAATGAACCATCACTGTCTCATAGACGGGACAAGGTAGCCCTTCAATATGCCATTAAATTAAAATCTAACCCTTCAAACCCAACTTTCGATAATGTCTTTAATCCTAGTTGTGAACCTCTTTTTGATCGAAAACCGAAGGCCATCAGACCATTTGGTCTTCGTATTAAATCAAAATTAAGAGACACTGAAATCGACCTAAATTTGATTGCCAAGTACAAAGTACCACAAATTCCACCGTGGACTTTGGAAACACCAACAATTATTTTCGATCTTTGTAATAGTAACAAATCCAGTACAGACCCCACTGTCTTTCAAAGCAAATTTAATGAAATTAAATCGAAATACAGTAACTTTCAACATATATACACAGATGGCTCTAAAGATGGAGATAAGGTAGCTGCAGCAGCTGTTGTTCACAAACACAGCATAAAGAGCCGCCTGCCTGACAAGGCCTCTATCTTTTCAGCTGAACTTAAGGCAATTGAACTTGCCTTAAATTATATTCAGGAATCTGATGATGACCATTTTGTAATCTTTTCTGATTCCCTTTCATCTCTTCAAGCACTGGGTAATATGAAACATGATAACCCAGTTGTGCTTCAACTTTTAGAAAAGTACAATTCTCTTATAATTGATAATGTTATTATTTTCTGCTGGCTTCCAAGCCATGTAGGAATACGTGGTAATGATAGAGCTGATAGTGCTGCTAAGGCAGCATTAGATCTACATATATCTAATACCAAATTACCTTATACTGATTTTAAAAGTTGTATTAACACATATATTCGTAACTCTTGGCAAACCGCTTGGGATTTGTCAGTTAACAATAAACTCCATTCAATTAAATCGCTACTCGGAGAATGGCGTTCTTCTAGTAGACCCATTCGTCGAGAGGAAGTTGTCCTAGCCCGGTGCAGAATAGGGCATACACGTTATACTCATTCATATTTATTACAAGGTGAGCAATTACCAGAATGTATACCCTGCTTTGCACCGTTAACGGTCAAACATATATTACTGGAATGTGTAGACTTTGATCCTATGCGTCAAAGGTACTACAATGTTAATACGATGACTGAGTTATTTAATACTATAGATTTTAGTCTAGTTTTAGACTTCCTGAAGGAAGTCAGATTATATAAATCCTTATAATATGTTCTTGTATATATTTACCTTTTTATATACCCCTTTTCGGGCATTTGTTGATTTACATGTATAGTTTATATTACTACCATATCATCCCTTATTTTTTAATAGTTTTACCTGATATATTTACATTAATTTTTCATTAATCCTTCATTTCTTCATCTTTTATCAGTTTTGCGCACAATATGACCTTTTTATGTGTCGACGTGCCGTAAAACACCATTCATTCATTCATTTAAAATCAATAATACACAGTTACTCCTTTAAGATCCTCTATATAATTAATTTAATTCAATATTAATTGTTGTATTTATGAAACAAATATGATACCTATCTGTACCAACGATTTCAGGTCGTTTCGGCACCAAACCGTTTCGGCACCTAGACGTTTCGGCACCAAACCATTTCGGACCTAGACGTTTCGGCACCGTTATACATTTTTTTAATGTGGCCAATCACTATGAAATAATTAGTCATATTAGTGCATTTTAAGGTAGTTAACTAAGGAGAAATTGTCTATAGATATAAACATGAAAATATATAGCACCGTTCTTTTTTTTAAATTGCCAATCACTATGAATTAATTAGTAATTATATCACATATATCAGTAAGGAATATTAAAATGGTAATATTAAAATGAATAACACATGTAACATACATTTTAATAGTTTTTATTTTGCATCTCATTAATTTAATCAGAATAGCAACAACAATAATTTAACTCCATTAATTTTGTTACACCAAATATGTGTTTTTCATGTTTTTTGGACGGAAGAATAAAAGAAGTTTGAACATAATTCTGTTTATTTGCCATCATCAAACACTAAGCATAGTTCACACACAGTCAAGATTTTTAGTCCTCAACACTATCAATTGTATCCATAGGTGGCGCGTACATCCTTCCAATATCTCGCAGGATGTTGAAACTTCCGTGGCCTCATACTGTTCCCATAGCGTCGCCGTTCTTCCCTGCATGCGCTTGTATGCGACCCTCTAAAACCTGCAAAGTGCCTGCTCACAACCAAGCTGCACCTGCACGCCAACTAGGTTAGTTTCTCTTCGCAGGAGTGGAACCAGTAGATATAAGTGCAGCTGCGCTCGTCCAGCTTTCCCGTTCAGACACCTGTGCCACCCTGAAGTAGAAATTACTTTTTAAAGCTGTGCATGTATTCAGCATAAAAACAGGCGTGTAAAATAACTAATAACAATACATTGCAAACCAGAGCGTCTATTAAATAATGTATAAATTGAATATTGGGTAAAATTAGCAAGTACGCATTTTATTATATACATAGAGGTTGCTATATTCTATGTTTGGACAATAAAATTTACATTCACTGCCTCTCTGTATTGCTGGTTAGTAATGCCACAACATATGCAGATACCAATTAAGATGAATATTTTTTTGCGAATAAACAACATTAACTACATTTGTACGGTTACTGTAGTATGTTCTTAATTGTTTATTATTGTAAATACTCTAAATACATTGTGTATTTACTATGCATACAATAACTCTATTAAAGTTATTTTTTTTATATATTTCTTTATTGCAGTGAATACACAACACAAGCACGTGTGTGGTGCACACTACCAGGCGCGTGTTGTTGTGTATTTACAATTATGCAGAATTTTACGGGTACTGCGGTATACTCGTAATTATGTATTGCACAGGCCAATCAGCAGATATATCAGTACGTAAAACACATAGATGTTGGGCTTTATTAAATTAAAAATTGAAATTGATTCATAATATACTCACGGTCAATGAAAACGCACCACAAAATCAAAGTTAAATTTTAGGTATTTTAGATAAAATATTGGTTTTATTAAATGCACGTGCATTTCCGAGTTTCGTCAGTTACATCGTACAAAGAAATAATTTCCCCTAAAACATTGAATGATATAAAAAGGGTGCCGAAACGTCTAGGGTAAAACATAAAATAGGTGCCGAAACGTCTAGGGGCCGAAACGTCAAGGGGCTGAAACGGTTTGGTGCCGAAACGACCTGATACCGTACAAACAAGGGAAAAAGAGTATAGATCACAATTATGAACATGACCCTTTGACCATGAACTTATCAACTTACCCGGATATGGTCTCAAATTGTTATGCAGAATCTGTTCTATGAATCTGCCTTTAATATGCACATCTTAAAATGTATTTAGTACATGTTATAGCTTGACTTTGCACTGACCTTTCTTGTTTCAATTTAATTCTTCTTTGTTTTGCCTTTATTGTTGTAGAAATCGCTTTTCTTTTCCTACTTTGTATGTCTCTCAGGGTGGCAAGTTTTGAAGTGTACACACCTGGTGAGATCCCCAATTTCTTGTGCACCTACAAAATATATAAAGTACACTTAATACAATAGTGAATAATTAATAATATAAGTGCATGATATGAACTTGCCTTGCCTATCACTTGTACATAATCATACCTTTCAACAAAATTGTTTTATGTACACAAAAAGACAAAACTTTATTATAAATTAAATGTATAATATTCATTAATACCTTATTGTCAGACAAGTGTTTTTCATTTCATATGCCAAACCGTTTTTCTATTTTTAGTAACAGTGACATTGACCTTGAAATGCAATCCCAAGCTTCTTTTCCATATCAGCCTTCACTGATCATAAAAGCCTTTTTTTTCTCTGAGGAACTCCTATAGTGAAAACGGAGGGATGACTAAAAACACACAATCATGCACTTTCAACAATGTTTGGGGTGTCGGGTATTTTTTTTAAGCCAAACAGATCGATCAATTCATGTTTATTATATCAAGTTGCAATGATAAAACTTCACCTTTAACGATTGTAGTGACACAATAAAAACTTATGTTTTGGAGTTCACTTTAGTTTACTATATCCGCCATATTGTCATTTTGCATATTAATTAAATTCCCTTGATATTCTCGAGCGACTTGAAGTCATTCATATTCCCCTTATCAAATAACTCTACTAACAACTGACAGCATTGAGGGATTTTTGAGTGGAATGAACTCCTCGGAGCATAATTAGGGTCTAAAACAATTGGATGTTGCAAGTTTCATCGCAATACCTCATTCCTAACAAAAGTTATCGAGCCGAAACGAAGAGTTTGACACCGCACGCACGCCCGCCAAACGACATACCCCAATCCAAACCTGGTTAAAAACCCAGATGAGACAAGCGTCAGATTTGCTCATTCCTTGTCCAAGATAGTATTGTTATAAAGCAACAAATTTGGTGAAAAATGGAAGAAATTGCCAACAAACAGACAGATGGATCCGCGGAACTCGTGTGTCGCCTGTCAGCGCTTTGTCGGTATAACAAGGTTTTTAGGACCAAGATAAATGACCTTGACAAACTGGCCTGAATAAGTTTTCGCGAAGAAAAAAATGAGTATTTAACCTATATAACAGTCATTGAATCATTAGCCCGAATTATTATATACTCAATGAAAACCGGTACATTTTTCTTTAGCCCGACTATATAAATTTAAAAATCACTATCTATCTATCTCTATATACTGCTTCACACTCTCACGGGTAAGTTTGAGCAAATGACCGTCAATGTGACCTTGACCTTTATATTTAGCATGGACATGTCGATGTTGTCATGATGAGTATATATTGAAATTTCGATGAAGAAATATCAAGAAATGAAAGTTATAGTCAACGTTAAGTTTTCGTGAAGAAGAAACTGAGTATTTAACCCACATAATGACCTTCAGTGTGACCTTGACCTTTATATTTTAGTATGTTGAAAGTTTGATGAAAAAATATGAAGAAATGAGAAAGTTGTATTAACACATATATTCGTAACTCTTGGCAAACCGCTTGGGATTTGTCAGTTAACAATAAACGCCATTCAATTAAACCGTTACTCGGAGAATGGCGTTCTTCTAGTAGACTCATTCGTCGAGAGGAAGTTGTCCTCGCCCGGTGCAGAATAGGGCATACACGTTATACTCATTCATATTTATTACAAGGTGAGCAATTACCAGAATGTATATCCTGCTTTGCACCGTTAACGGTCAAACACATATTAACGGAATGTGTAGACTTTGATCCTATGCGTCAAAGGTACTACAATGTTAATACTATGAAAGAGTTATTTGATACTGTAGATTTTTGTCTTGTTTTAGATTTCCTTAAAAAGATCAGACTATATAAAACATTATAATGTGTTCTTATATATATTTACTTGTTTATATGCCCGTTTATATTACACCTTATCATCCCTTATTTTTAGCTCACCTGAGCCGAAGGCTCAAAGGTGAGCTATTGGGATCACTCTTCGTCCGTCGTCCGTCGTCCGTCGTCCGTCGTTAACTTTTGCTTCAAATAACTTCTCCTCAGAAACCTCTTGGCTAATATTGACCAAACTTCACGTGGATGATCCTTAGGTGAATGCTTTTTAGATTTGTTAAAATTAGGTCAGCGCGACATCCAAGATGGCCGCCATTACTATATATGGTCCAAACCTTAAAAAATCTTCTTCTCAAGAACCGCTGGATAGATTTCGACAGTTTTTCTTTTAAAATGATCGCCAACGTCTAGACTATCAAGTTTGTTCAAATGAAGTCCCCGGGGTCAAAAATGGCCATGCCCCAGGGGTCCAAAGTTTGTATATTGAGATTTTGCATGTTTTTCATATAGACATATAGGAAAAAACTTTAAAAAATCTTCTTCTCTGACACCACAAGGCACAGAGGTCTCATGTATTACATGTAGCATCAGCTTATGGTCCTCTACTAAGTTTGTTCAAATGGTGATCCAGGGGTCAAATTTGTCCCTGCCCCCGGGGGTCACAGTTTTACATAGACTTATATAGGATTTTTTTTTAAAAATCTTCTTCTCAGAAACTGCAAGAGCCAGAGGTTTGATATTTTGCAATTACTATAAGCTTATGGTCCTTTACAAAGTTTGTTCAAGTGGTGACCCTGGGGTGGTCACATTTGGCCCCGCCCCCGGGGTCACAGTTTTACATAGGCTTGTATAGGGAAAAACTTAAAAAATCTTCATCTCTGGAACCACATGGCACTGAGCTCTCATGTATTACATGTAGCATCAGCTTATGGTTCTCTACTTAGTTTGTTCAAATGGTGACCCTGGGGTCGAATTTGTCCCCGCCCTGGGGGTCACAGTTTTACATAGATATGAATAGGGAAAAACTTAAAAAACCTTCTTCTCTGAAACTGCAAGAGCCAGAGGTTTAATATTTTGCTTTTGCTATAAGCTCATGGTCCTCTACCAATTTTGTTCAAATGGTGACCCAGGGGCCACATTTGGCCCCGCCCCGGGGGTCACAGTTTTACATAGGCTTGTATAGTGAAAAACTGAAAAATATCTTCTTCTCTGGAACTGCAAGAGCCAGAGGTTTAATATTTTGAATTTACTATTAGATTATGGTCCTCTACCAAGTTTGTTCAAATGATGACCCAGGGGTAAAATTTGACCCCACTCCGTGGGTCACAGTTTTACATAGACTTATATAGGAACACATTAAAGACTTCTTCTCTGGAACTACAAGAGCCAGAGGTTTAATATTTTGCATTTACTATACTCTTATGGTCCTTTACAAGTTTGTTCAAATGGTGACCCTGGGTTCACATTTGGCCCCACCCCAGTGGTCACGTTTTGCATAGACTTGTATAGGGAAAAACTTAAAAAATCTTCTTCTCTAAAACCACAAAGCACACAGCTCTCATATATTACATGTAGCCCTGGGGTCACATTTGGCTCTGCCCAAGGTGTTATTCTCTAGTACCTTCATTTTATATTCGATCTTTACCAAACTTTGTCAGTGTCTTAAACTGTCTATATCAATGTTGTTATACACAACAGAGCCCACATTTCTTGAACAACCTTAACCAAACTTGCACAGATTGTATAGGACCATAAGATTTCGAAGAAGTTCGATAATGTGTATAGGACCATAAGATTTCGAAGAAGTTCGATAATGTGCCAGTACTCAGATGATCGCTTTAGGGCCATTTTGGCCCTGGCCCTCTTTTATTGGTTCAAATTAACTCAGGTGAGCGATATAGGGCCATCATGGCCCTCTTGTTTAATAATTTTATCTTTATATATTTACATTAATTTTTAATTAATTCTTCATTTTTCATCAATTTTTGCGCACAATATGACCTATTTATGTGTCGACGTGCCGTAAAACACCATTCATTCATTATATATTGTCGAATGTAGGTCACAGCGACCCAACGTTTTGCAAATGATGTTAGATGCTCAGAAGCAACCTTCTGGTGAAGTTTGGTAACAATCATGTGAGGAAGAAATAATATATGCCTGTCGAAGAGATCAGATCAGATGTGACCTTATTTCGACAAAGTAGGTCACAGCTACACGAAATTCTGCACATAATGTTATATGCATATATATATAGGAACTTTCTGATGAAGTTTGGTGAAAATCCAGCAAGAAAGAAGCAAGTTACGCATGTTGTAGCAGACATGGTGTAGCGGAGGCAGGATGTGACCTATCTTTTGTCAGAATTGTGTAAGTGATGTTGAATCTATATATATCAAGATTGCAATGTATCCCTTATGTTAGTTACTTTCCCTTGATATAATGCATCGTAAATATAATAAAATTTATGCAAAAATGAATTAAATAGTCTAATTGATACTAGTAAGGCACAGCACACTGAATTAATAAATCGATGTATTAAATTCCTAATTTGTACCATATTTACTAACTAGTTTAATATGCAAAATGGTATTATTATTATACAAAATATGTGAATGAATGGTGTTTTACGGCACGTCGACACATAAATAGGTCATATTGTGCGCAAAAACTTATAAAAGATGAAGAAATGAAGGGTTAATTAAATATTAATGTAAATATATCAGGTAAAACTATTACAAAATAAGGGATGATATGGTAGTAATATAAACTATATATGTAAATTAACAAATGTCCGAAAAAGGGGTATATAAAAAAGTAAATATATACAAGAACATATTATAAGGATTTATATAGTCTGACTTCCTTCAGGAAGTCTAAAACTAGACTAAAATCTATAGTATTAAATAACTCGGGTCATAGTATTAACATTGTAGTACCTTTGACGCATAGGATCAAAGTCTACACATTCCAGCAATATGTGTTTGACCGTTAACGGTGCAAAGCAGGGTATACATTCTGGTAATTGCTCACCTTGTAATAAATATGAATGAGTATAACGTGTATGCCCTATTCTGCACCGGGCTAGGACAACTTCCTCTCGACGAATGGGTCTACTAGAAGAACGCCATTCTCCGAGTAGCGGTTTAATTGAATGGAGTTTATTGTTAACTGACAAATCCCAAGCGGTTTGCCAAGAGTTACGAATATATGTGTTAATACAACTTTTAAAATCAGTATAAGGTAATTTGGTATTAGATATATGTAGATTTAATGCTGCCTTAGCAGCACTATCAGCTCTATCATTACCACGTATTCCTACATGGCTTGGAAGCCAGCAGAAAATAATAACATTATCAATTATAAGAGAATTGTACTTTTCTAAAAGTTGAAGCACAACTAAGTTATCGTGTTTCATATTACCCAGTGCTTGAAGAGATGAAAGGGAATCAGAAAAGATTACAAAATGGTCATCATCAGATTCCTGAATATAATTTAAGGCAAGTTCAATTGCCTTAAGTTCAGCTGAAAAGATAGAGGCCCTGCCAGGAAGGCGGCTCTTTATGCTGTGTTTGTGAACAACAGCTGCTGCAGCTACCTTATCTCCATCTTTAGAGCCATCTGTGTATATATGTTGAAAGTCACTGTATTTCATATTTGCTTTGAAAGACAGTGGGGTCTGTACTGGATTTGTTACTATTACAAAGATCGAAAATAATTGTTGGTGTTTCCAAAGTCCACGGTGGAATTTGTGGTACTTTGTACTTGGCAATCAAATTTAGGTCGATTTCAGTGTCTCTTAATTTTGATTTAATACGAAGACCAAATGGTCTGATGGCCTTCGGTTTTCGATCAAAAAGAGGTTCATAACTAGGACTAAAGACATTATCGAAAGTTGGGTTTGAAGGGTTAGTTGGACTCCAGGTACCAAACGAGTCTCTCATTAATCATTCGTTCCATGGTTTTACATATACAACTCGTTAATGCGATTGGGCGATAATTTATTGGGTCCGTATGATCCTTCCCAGGTTTGGGGACTGGAATAACGATTGCTTCCCGCCAAGAATCGGGGAAGTTTCCCGTCACCCAAACCTTATTAAATATATCAAGAAGGGTAGAGAGAGAGGATTCAGGTAAATGTTTTAGTAATGGATATCATCAGGATCAGCTGATGTATTGAAGTTCAGCTTGTTCTGTTCTTTTCGTTTCTTATTTTTCAGAAAATTTGGTTGACAATTTTCAGACGAAGAATTTTTTGAAAAAGTTTCTGCCAAAGTGTTTGTAATATCTTTGACAGATGTTATATCTCCATTATGTGTTTTAAGATGATTTACAGAACTAGAGTTACCTTTACCACTTATTTTCCGGACCATGTCCCATGTCTTCTTAAGAGATGAGCGAGAATTCAGCCTAGAGACGTAAGATCTCCAGGATTTCCTCTTGCTATCCTTAATAGTTCGACGGGCTTTCGCACGAAAAACTCTAAAGTTATCTAAATTTGTTTGAGTTGGCCGCAAGTTAAAATTATTTAATGCAGCTTTACGATCGCTGACTGCCTTTTTGCAGTCATCGTCATACCATGGTTTATGTGGGCGTTTAGGATTTGCCGAGGTTTTTGGAATGGTTTGATCAGCTATATCGTGAAGAGTTTTGGTAAAAAGAGCAGTTGCGTCTTCGACATCATCGAAAACGGAAGGCTTTAATTGTTCCTCGCAAAGAGATTGAAACGTAGTCCAATCAGCCTTGCGAAGTTTCCATCGTTGCGTTTTTTCGAGAAGTGGAGGGCCGATATTTTCAAGAAATATGGGGAAGTGGTCACTTCCACAGAGGTCGTCTCCAACACTCCACGAAAAGTCCATCAAAAGCGTTGGATCGCATATTGTTAAATCAATGGAAGAATGAGAGCCTGTAGCAGGATGTAAATAAGTATGTGACTTATTATTAAAAAGACACAAACTGTTTTTGGCTAAGAAATCTTCAATTTTCTTGCCTTTATCGTTTATATCTTTACAACCCCAGATGTAGTTGTGTGCATTAAAATCGCCCAAGAGTATAAAAGGTGATGGCAATTGTGCAACTAGGTGATTTAGATCTTTAGGATCTAGTGAAGACCTAGGTGGTAAATATAAGGAACATATTATTATGACTCTGTGCATAGTAACACTGACCGCAATAGCTTGCAAATTTGTTTTCAACGGAACAGGTCTGTGAGGAATGTTTCGATTAACGATTATCGAAACTCCACCAGTCGCCTTGTCCCCGGTATCACAAATATGATTGTATAGTGAGTATTGTTTAAAAGATAACTTATCACTTGTCTTCAAGACAAAAGGCAATAGGGTTGTGTTCATTTAACATTAAGCTGATTTCATCATAATTTGGTTTCAAACCTCGACAATTCCATTGAATGATCTTATTAGTTTTACCCATCATTTAGCGCTAAGGCGATTTTTAATTTTATTTTTGTTTTTGGCCTTAGATTTAGGAGAGGTTTTAGGAGACTCAAGCAGCGACATCTCCACTGATGTATCCTCCTCCCTGGAAGAAGTCGGCTGAAGTGGCACCGCAACTAACTTTTCATGAGAGGATGGATGTGGCAGTGCAGCTGCTGGATCTGAAATGTCCATGAGTTGTTCAAATTTGTTATGCAGCTCAATAGTGCCATTAGACACCTTTGGCTGCTCCTTGTGCTCCCTAGTTGGAGAAGCACCAGGCTTTGTGTGCTCCTTATTTGAAGAAGCACTAGGCTTTCTAACTTCCTTAGTTGGAGCAGCACTAGGCTTTCTAACTTCCTTAGTTGGAGCAGCACTAGGCTTTCCAACCGAAGAAGAAGACTTCACGATTGGGGAACTACTAGACTTCAAAGTCGTAGTAGAACCCACTTTCCAATTCTGAGAAATCGACGTGCTCTTGACATTGCCAGAGCTTGCCGAATTTGTGTTTGATTTAAATGAAAAAGTTTGACTAGGTGAAAAGTTAAATTTTGGTTTGTTAAGTTGTATTTGTTGACTTTCGTTTGGATTTGATACTGAGGAAGTATTCTTTGTATTTTAAATTTCTGGCTGTGGTTCGTATTGCGTACCTGCATCCCTGCATTCTGTGTGTGTTGCTTTTGTTTTGAGAATAGATGCGTAAGAGGTCGGACTTGAAATTTTATATTTTTCTTCAATCAATTTTCGTGCTTCTGGAAAGGGAATGTTTTGTGTATATTTAACTGTTACGATTTCTTTTTCTTTTTTGAATTTTTCACATAATTTTGAATTTGCGTGATGTCCTAGACCGCAGTTGATACATTTGAGGGCGTTAGGACAATCTGGTTCGTTATGTTTGAATGCAGACTCGCCACATTTACCACAAAGTTCTTCTTTAGTACACCTGGATTTGTGGTGCCCAAAGGCTTGGCAATTGTAGCAACGTAACGGGTTTGGGATGTAGGCGTCAACATGTAATTGCAGATATGCCACCTTTATTGTTTTTGGTAAGACAGGTGTTGCAAATGTGAGTACGATAGTATTTGTATTAATAATTTTATCATTCCTCTTGATGGTTATTCGGCGAGTCGCAGTTATCAACTGTGGTGCAAGCTCGTGAATAATTTCGTCTTCAGGTACTCCGGAGAGATCCGGGCACCTGATGACGCCTTTGGAAATATTCATAGAGGAATGAGCGTAACATTTAACTTTGGTGTTTAAAATTTGTTTAATTGCTAATAAATTGTCAGAATGGGATTTCTTTTCAGTTTCAATAAGTAAAGTTTTGTTTTTAGCTCTACTGATCAGAGATCAGCAGAGCTTATGCCGTGGTGCGGCGTCCGTCCGTCCGTCTGTCCGTCTGTCCGTCCGTTAACTTTTATTTGTAGCGACTACTCCTCTGAAACTACTTGATGGATATTCATGAAACTTTACAGAAATGTTGCCCATGAAGTCTAGTTGATCCTAGCAAAAATTCATGTTGATGTGAAATCCAAGATGGCCACCAAAGCTAAAAATAGATTTTTAAAATACAAGTTTGTAGCGACTACTTCTTGAAAACTATAAGTGATAGTGATATGGGACATTTTCTAAAATGATCAGCATGACATGATGTTGGTCCTTATCGAAAATTGTTTTGATTCGACGTTAAACATGGCTGCCAGCGGCCATCTTTGTTTACATAGAGTTATATAATGAAAACTTGTAGCGACTACTCCTCTGAAACTACTTGACGGATTTTCATGAAACTTCACAGGAATGTTGCTCTTGATGTCTTATTGATCCTAGCAAAATTTCAGGTCGGCCGGAAATTCAAGATGGCCGCCGAGGCTAAAAATAGATTTCTTTTATTTGTAGCGACTACTCCTCTGAAACGACTTTATGGATATTCATGAAACTTTACAGAAATGTTGCCCATGAAGTCTAGTTGATCCTAGCAAAAATTCATGTTGATGTGAAATCCAAGATGGCCACCAAAGCTAAAAATAGATTTTTAAAATACAAGTTTGTAGCGACTACTTCTTGAAAACTATAAGTGATATTGATATGGGACATTTTCTAAAATGATCAGCATGACATGATGTTGGTCCTTATCGAAAATCATTTTGATTCGACGTTAAACATGGCTGCCAGCGGCCATCTTTGTTTACATAGAGTTATATAATGAAAACTTGTAGCGACTACTCCTCTGAAACTACTTGACGGATTTTCATGAAACTTCACAGGAATGTTGCTCTTGATGTCTAATTGATCCTAGCAAAATTTCAGGTCGGCCGGAAATTCATGATGGCCGCCACGGCTAAAAATAGATTTCTTTTATTTGTAGCGACTACTCCTATGAAACGACTTGATGGATATTCATGAAACGTTACACAAATGTTGCCCATGAAGTCTAGTTGATCCTAGCAAAAATTCATGTTGATGTGAAATCCAAGATGGCCACCAAAGCTAAAAATAGATTTTTAAAATACAAGTTTGTAGCGACTACTTCTTGAAAACTATAAGTGATATTGATATGGGACATTTTCTAAAATGATCAGCATGACATGTTGTTGGTCCTTATCGAAAATCATTTTGATTGGACGTTAAACATGGCTGCCAGCGGCCATCTTTGTTTACATAGAGTTATATAATGAAAACTTGTAGCGACTACTCCTCTGAAACTACTTGACGGATTTCATGAAACTTCACAGGAATGATGCTCTTGATGTCTAATTGATCCTAGCAAAATTTCAGGTCGGCCGGAAATTCAAGATGGCCGCCACGGCTAAAAATAGATTTTTAAAAAATAAGTTTGTAGCGACTACTGCTTGAAAACTATAAGTGATATTGATTTGGGACTTTTTCTAAAATGATCAGCATGGCATGAGGTTGGTCCTTTTCAAAAATTATTTTGATTTGACGTTAAACATGGCCGCCATCTTCGTTTACATAGAGTTATATAATGAAAACTTGTAGCGACTACTTCTCTGAAACTACTTGATGGATTTTCATGAAACTTCACAGGAATGTTGCCCTAATGTCTAATTGATCCTAGCAAAATTTCAGATTTCAGGTCGGGCCGGAAATTTAAGATGGCCACCATGGCTAAAAATAGATTTTCAAAATACAAGTTTGTAGCGACTACTTCTTGAAAACTATAAGTGATATTAATATGGGCCTTTTTTTAAAATGATCAGTATGACATGATTGTTGATCCTTGTCAAACATTATTTTGATTTGACGTTAAACATGGCCGCCAGCGGCCATCTTTGTTTACATAGAGTTATATAATAAAAACTTGTAGCGACTACTCCTCTGAAACTACTTGACAGATTTTCATGACACTTCACAGGTATGTTGCTCTTGATGTCTAATTGATCCTAGCAAAATTTCAGGTCGGACGGAAATTCAAGATGGCCGCCACGGCTCAAAAATAGATTTTCAAAATACAAGTTTGTAGAAACTACTTCTTGAAATCTATAAGTGATATTGAAATGGGACTTCTTCCAAAATGATCAGTATGACATGAGGTTGATCGTTGTCGAAAATTATTTTGAGTAGGTCATTTATGTATAGTAGAAAGAGAATTGGCTCGAAGACAGAACCTTGGGGTACGTCTTTAATGACTAGTAGTTTTCTGAATGATTCACCTTCAGAGGCAGTAAATAGGTGGAGTTGATGATCCTAAAATGAATACTTTGTGCTCCACATCAGCTATTTCAACTATAACATCGAAACGCACGAAACACTAGGTTTTTTCCATTAAATTTTTCTGTAAAACATTACATGATCTTTTACATAAATTACAAGTCAATAGGGACCTTTCTGGGTGACATTCTTAACATGGTCCCATTCTGCTCTCCTCAATTATTTCATGAATTCTTTCTTTCTTCATAAGTTCAGGCCTAAAAAAAAAAAATAGGAACCAGAAGTCAAAACTTTATACTAGACTGGGAATACTCTATGAAAATGGGCCTAAGAAACCAACGGTTTAAAAACGGCTTAGACAACAGTATGAACCGTATGGAACTGTAAAATATTTAATACTTAAATCATTTTAGCAACTAACGGCCAGCTCTAGAATAGTGACCTTACGAAACAGGTGAGCTGTTAGGGGCAGAAAATGTAATAAAAAATAAAATAGAACAGAACGCGCGCATGCGCACTGGTTATTTACGGCGCCATTTTATGCAGGGTAAGTTGGCATGGATTTCTGCCGGAGAAAAACGCAATTTACATTGGTTTGTACGCTCACAATCTATTCCGATAGACATTTTATTAAAATCTATCGTTTCGTCTGCATAATGTATGCTTGGAAGGTTACCAATATGGTTCCTATTGAAGGTTTACCGATATATTAATCGACCTGTTCGCGATATTGTCAACACCATAAATGTGCGAAATAAGTTTCGTTCATTTACGCAGGAAACTCCAAACCTCGGCGGCACGACTATTCATCAATGAATAATGCATATTAGTTCATGAAATGTTTTGCTAATGACGTTGTTTCATTAATTTTGAATCCCCCAATTCGTGAAATTTGAAAGCTCCCCACGGACATTTTCCATACGACAACGGGTTGTTGCAGCGCATGCGCGGTTTCTGTCGGCAAACATACTGTTAAATAGGCCATATGGGTCTATCTATTGTTTATAAGGTAAATAGCGGACTACTTACCTATAGCAGTAGTGCTCCTGTCCCAAGTTCTAGATGAGGTGTTGTCAGTTGGAAGGGTAGAATCTAGTCTAGGTCCCCAGCAGGAGTTTGACTAATTGGAAGATAGATAGATAGAATTCACGAGAACGCTTTCTGGAGATGGCCAGTGTTTCCTCCGCGTTTACGTCACGCTCGGCATTAGGTTGGTCGCATCGACCATGAAAGGTCAGTTGTATTCGGGAGGCCCGGTTAAGAGGGTTGACCACAAGTGACCGGTACAACAATATAGTACATCACAAGCAGTGTTCTAAGGAGTAAAAAAGGGGAGAATATGCTAGCTTTAGTAGGACTTTTGCATACTAAAAGTGGACTAGCCAATTGTTTCTTTCTACTGATTCTGCACAAGGGCCAGTGAACACATTAATTTTTTTGTTATCACAGTAGGCATTGTTGTTGTGGATGGGTTTACAGGCTTTCTGTATCAGCAGAAACACACCAGTTTAGCCAGATGTTTATTTAACATGCACAGGGTATTGCCTTCCATGTACACAGGTCTGATGGTTAAATGATTTTAAAAAGAAAGAGTGCGTTTGGAAAACCCAGGACATAACCCCACTTGGAATCGAACCTGTAACTTCTGGGATGAGAGTCATGTATGCTATCAACTGACTATTATCAAAAATTTGATACACCTCATATTTACTGACAGTTTGCTTTATGGTACTGCCTTCAAATATCTTTGGTTCAGTCCGTTTCTTTATTAATATCCCACCAAAACAATAAAACCAAGAAGCAGTGCGAGGGACGGCCATAGTACCCTATTGGGTCTAGTGCAAAATTAACAATTCAGAAGCTGCACAGTTGTCGAAGGTTACTGTTTTGTCAACACAATAATTGCACAAATGTCAAACTGCTGTTAAAAGTTACTGTGTTTCGTCAACACAACACAATAATTGCAAAAAATTCAAAGAGAAATAAAGTTGTTATTAGCCAGTTTGTTAATTCTGAAATTGCTGAAGAAACAGTTATCTTTGATTTAAACATATTTTATTGCCGTATAATATGCAAACGGGTTGGGCCACAAGTTCTAACAACATTAGTTACGGCCCTCCCTTATCTTTGAATGTACGCGCGATATGCTTTGTCATTATGGTGAAAAAAAATTCCAAGTTATTTCAAAATCCCACAATGCATGACAAATTCACAGCTTGGACAAGCCTATTTTTGACCTTTTACCTCCAAGTGTGACCTTAGAGCTACGGACGCGCGGCACATCGTCTCATTATGGTGAACATTTGTGCCAAGTTATTTTAAAATCCCACGATGCATGACAAAGTTTCAGCCCGGACAAGCGTATTTCTGACTTTTAACCTCCAACTCTTACCTTGACCTTTGAGCTACAGACCTGTATCTTGCACGTGACACGCCCTCTCATTATGGTTAACATTTGTGCCAAGTTATTTCAATATCCCATGATGCGTGACGAAGTTACAGTCCAGACAAGCCTATTTCTGACCTTTTACCTCCAAGTGTGACCTTGACCTTAGAGCTACGGACGCACGGCATGCCGTCTCATTATGGTGAACATTTGTGGCAAGTTATTTCAGAATCCCACGATGCATGACAAAGTTTCAGCCCGGACAAGCATATTTCTGACCTTTAACCTCCAACTGTGGCCTTTGAGCTACAGACCTGTATCTTGCGCGCGACACGCCGTCTCATTAACATTTGTTTGCCAAGTTATTTCAACATCCCACGATGCATGGCAAAGTTACAGTCCGGACAAAAAACAAGACTGACCTTTAACCTCCAACTGTGACCTTGACATTTGAGCTATGGACCTGGATCTTGCGCGCTACACGCTGTCTCATTATGGTTAACATTTGTGCCGAGTTATTTCAAAATCCCACGGTGCATGACAAAGTTACAGTCCGGACAAAAAACAGGCCGACTGACGGACGGACGGGGGGCAAACCTAAAGTCCCCTCCGGTAGGGGACTTAAAACATTTCTGCTATTTATGATTCTTACATCTCTGTTCGAGCAAAGTAGCAGGTGTTTGCTAAGACTGGTAACTACTGTCGCGCACCAGTCCTGTCTGCAAGGGACGATGATTTACTTCTGAACACTTGAAAAGAGAGATTATCAGACGCAATGCGGAAATGTCAAAGGAAAGTAGCAGGTGCTTGCTAGGACTGGCATCTACTGTTGCGCACCTGTCTGCAAGAGACAATAATTTACTTTTGAACACTTGAAAAGAGAGATTGTTATCAGACGCAATGCAGACATGTCGGGAATGTTTGTTGAGATGGTGAAGTTTTCAAATTATATAACATCATTGTGCATAACACAAGCCTATTGTCTGCAAATTATATAACAGCATTGTGCATAACACAAGCCTATTGTCTGTTGTACTTCTTTGGTACACATAGACAGCTGCAGATACAGGTACTGTCGTCAAAAAATATTAAGGATTCTGGGAAAACACCCACATTCCTACCCCAAATTGTCTGAGTGTAGCTGTCGAGTGCATTGCAAAGTACAGTAGCTTATGTAAACAACACACGATATTCGCAATAGGATGATCTGCTTCCCGCTAGTTCGCTCACTTTTTTTTATTTTTTTATAAAAACAGGGGCCATAACTCTGGCGTTTCCGACCCAATTTAGCTGGTTTTCGAAGTTGTCCAAGCTTTCATTTCTATTAAATATTTCTGTCAGTTTGGTAAAGATCAACAAATAAATATAGGTGCTAGAGTGTTCACAAGGCAGAAAATGGCATTTTTCTAAAAAAAACAAGGGCCATAACTCTGGTGTTACTAACCCAATTTAGCTGGTTTTTGAACTTGTCCAAGCTTTCATTGATATTAACCATCTCTGCAAGTTTGGTAAAGATCAAATAATAAATGAACATGCTAGAGTGTTCACAAGTCAGAAAATAGCATTTTTCAGAAAAAAGCAAGGGCCATAACTCCAGTGTTACTGATCCGATTTTGCTGGATTTCGAACTTCTCCGAACTTCCATTGATATTAAAAATCTCTGCAAGTTTGGTAAACATCAAATAATAATAAATTAAGGTCCTAGAGTGTTCACAAGGCTTAATATGGCATTTTTCGGCAACACAAGGGCCATAACTGCGGTGAAATTAATCCGATCTGGCTGGTTTTTAGTCCCCCACCGGTTCCAGGGGGACTATAGGTTTGTGCCCCGTTTGTCCTTCCGAAGTGCTTGTTTGGGCCATATTGTCAATACTATAACACTTTGAGATACCAAACTTGGTATGTAGATACATTTTGGAGTAGCGGTGTGTCGATTAACGAAATAAGGTCACTCTGACCTTCACCTCTGCCATAGAAAATGCTTGTCCGCACCGTATTTTCAAATCTATAACACTTCCACATACCAAACTTGGGACGTGGATACATCTTGGGATAGCGGTGTGTCGCATACCGAAATAAGGTCATTGTCACCTTCACCTTGACTTCTGTCATAGACAATGCTTGTCCACACCGTATTTTCGATACTATAACACTAAGAGTACCAAACTTGGGATGTGGATACATCTTGGGATAGCGGTGTGTCGCGTACCAAAATAAGGTCATTGTGACCTCTGTCATAGAAAATGCTTGGCCGGACCGTATTTTCAATACTATCACACAGACACCAAACGTGGTATGTAAATACATCTTGGGATAGCGGTGTGTCGCGTATCAAAATAAGGTCATTGTGACCTTCACCTTGATGTTTGACTTCCATCATAGAAAATGTTTGTCTGGGCCGGTGGGGGACTATGGATTGCCTTGCAATTCTTGATGCTCTTGTTCGAACTTTTTTCGAGCGTTTATTGATATAAAGACACCAGCAAAGTTTCGTAAAGATCCGATTAATAATGAAGGCCCTAGAATGTTCACAAGGCAAAAGTTAACAGACGGACGGACAAACGAAGAAGAGCTCGTCATCCCATAAGCTCTGCTGACCTTCGGGCAGTAGAACTAAAAACGGCTTCCAGTTATGTAATAGTGTTCATTTATACTTTTTAGGCTTTTCCTTTGCCCTAACGTAACAATGTTGACGTTCACAGCTCTCAATTTGGCCATTTTATCGATGGAAATACTTCCCAATTTATACAAGGTGACTGGTTGTCCCTTCAACAATATTGCTTAATTTGCATAGATTTGTTGACAACTTTTATTACTTGCGGCATATAGTAATCGCACCGTTCGTCATTTTGAGTTTGTGTCTATACCTTTAGCTGGCCCGGAAAAAAAAAATTGGGCAAGTAAAAATTTTGAGTCACTGGCCCAAAAATGAACATTGGAGGCCCAAATATTTTTTAACTTTTTATGTCAACAAAGTAAAGAAAAATGAGAATAAACAGGTAGAACATTTTATTTTTTGGTCCATTATTCTTCAATAAGTCCTTCCCGGCACATAGCCCGCCACACCCCCGCCTCACTGCTGTATTCCTCATCATGAGAATAATCAGATTCAGTGTGACTGTCATCACAGCCCAAAGGCAATACAGTCTCAGAGATGGTAACATTTTTTTATGTAAGGAACCTTTGTGGAAGATTGGTAAAGTGAAGTGGCAAAATTTTACTGATCTCTTTGACAGCACCTCTGTGCTATGCTATGTATTTGAGGCTCATACTAGTACTTTAATAAACGCAGGAAATTGGACTCCGATAATACTAATAGACTTGGACCCTCACACACACCCCCCCCCCCCCCCCCTTTCAAATTGCTGAATCCGCCGCTGATTTTAAGCAGACTTGACGCACAATCGAAATTACCGACTAGCATCGTATGTCGACATTTATGATTAACAGAAAAAATATTTACTTCGCATACTTTGACTGCTTTTTAAATTCCGCAGCGTTAGTGCGTTTAAGAAATGACCATGCGTCTTGCATTTTCTTTGACTTTACACAGTTATCATATGTTACATGCACTTTCATTGGTTCAATAGTTTATTTGAACCAATCGCTGCGTTCGTAACTAACATGTCGCAAGAGAAATAAAGTGTTGTCTACCTTTTACCAAGTGACGACGGTAGTTGACAGTTCTCCGAAAATAATTGATTAAAATGATTTTTTTTTACTGATTTTGGGCAGTCGCCCAGACGTTTTTTGTTGGGCCAGTGACAACTTTACTTTGAACAACTTTTGCCATACCTCAAAGGTCAATGTGACACTTGCAATTGATACGTCAAAATTTCTGTTCGTCATCCTGCAGTTTGTGTCCGCACTGTACCTTAGCAAACCCTGCATGGATTTTTAATTAACTTGGCGCAAGTGATCACCATAAGACGATGTCGTGCCCAAAACCCAGGTCCGTACCTCAAAGGTCAAGGTAACACTTGCAGTTCATAGGTCAAAAACAGGTACGCAATTTCGTGTCCGCACCGTAACGTCACTTCCCATGCAGGGATTTTTAAATAACTTGACACAAGTGATCACCATAACAAGACAATATGTCGCGCGCAAAACCCAGGTCTGTACCTCAACAATCAAGGTCACACTTGCAGTTCATAGGTCAAAAACAAGTATGCATTTTCGTGTCCGGATCGTAACGTCACATCCCCTGCATGGATTTGTAAATAACTTGTCACAAGTCATCACCATAAGACGATGTGTCTCACGCAATATCCAGGTCTGTACCTCATCGCACTGTCCGTCCGTCCATCCATTATTCCGCAGTTTGTGTCCTTACTGCACCCTTCAAAACCCCTCCTTGGATTTTTAATTACCTGGGCACAAATGATCACGCGCAAAACCCAGGTCCGTACCTTAAATGTCAAGGTCACACTTAAAGGTCTAAGGTAAAAAAGAAGTGCTTTCGTGTCGGGTTTATATTCATGGGCAAATTTCCAAATAACTTCGCACAAGTGATCACAACAAAAAAACGATGTGTCGCACGCAAAATCCAGATGTGTGCCTCCAAGGTCACACTTAGAAATCAAAGGTCAAAACCACTTCGGGGGATTTTGTCACTTACAGTGATATTTCTTGTTTTCTTCATTTTAATTGGGTATTTTGCCTTTTTTAATTGGGTATTTAAACAAATACCTTGCTTATCTTTAGTTCTCTACAATATCTTTTTTGTTTGATTGTGGAAAAGTCCCAATTTAAGGCAAACAAATGCGAATGTTTCCAATTAAATGGGTACTGGTACCATTCCCAAACAGGTGTAAAAAATTACTGTGAAAGAAGGTTTAGTGTCCAATTTTCTGATCAGTCGATTAAATAGATGTGAACATGCAAACAAGGCATTCTGCTTTGACAAATGTTGTTGATATTTTATGACACTCATACCCAGCGCTGCTACAACAGCGTCTCTGTGGCTGAATGGTTAACGGCGTTGCATTGTAAACCTTCGCCTCACACCACTGCTGGTTAGAATCAAAGTGCCAGCTCGACTTGAAAGTGAGGAAGTGTCGATTCTTACGGATGGTGGGAGGTGTACAGTACTGGTTTTACCCAAGAAAAATGGGTGGTCTGCCTCCACCACAAAAAATCGACTGCCATAATATATATCCTTACTACATGTGTTGAAAATGATGTAAAACATCATACATACAAACAAAAAATACAACAGGTGCCCTATCCGCGATTTGGCTGGACATTCTTGAAAATGAGAATGTTTAAATTGTATCACAAACTGGGTAGCTATTTCATTCGATCAATCGTTTTTGTTACGAATGAGGTATTGCGATGAAACTTGCAGAGTAGGTAGCTTATACGGAAAGGATAACATATTTTATTATGTCCCCCTTCCCCCACACCCCGCAAACACATCTTTAGGGGGCGTGTACTGGATTTGGCTTGTCTGTAGGCGCATTGTTATTCGATCAATCGTTTTTGTTTGGAATGAGGTATTGCGATGAAACTTGCACAGTAGGTAGCTTATATGGAAAGGAAGCTTGGGGTTGCATAGAAAAACGATTCCCCGTTCAATAACTTTTGTTAATAATGTGGTATAGGAAGCTTGGGGTTGCATTTGGGGTCAAGGAGAAGGTCATTGTTACTAAAAATAGAAAACTAGCAAACGCTTTTTGCTCAAAATCTTTTGTTAGGAATGAGGTATTGCGCTGAAACTTGCAGGGTAAGTATGATTGCATTTGGCACCACCGGGGTCAGGGTGACTTTACTAAAAATACAAAAACAGTTTCCTCTCTATAACTTCAGCATGGAATAAGATATTGGAACGAAAGTTGCTTTGTACATACCTTATATGTAAAGGAAGGTTAGGATTGCATTTGGGATCACTCCGGTCAAGTTCAAGGTCACTGTTGCTGAAAATGGAAAAGGCTATTTCCACTCGAAAAAAATGCTTTTCATCAAATTTCCATGTTTCTTGTTCTGTAAATTTAGCACCCACATAACCTTTTAATTATCAGTTACAAAATTTAACAAAACACATGGTCAATAATTTATAAATTTGTTATGACAAGTGTTTTCTACCTCATGCATGCAGCCTAATTTAAAAAATATCTGATATTAAAAAAGTCAAGATTCGGCTGTAAGTCTTAACTCGTATCGCTTATGCCAAAAGCATATGAATATACTGGAAATGCCATTATTCATTTACATCCCTGAAATTCATATTTAAATGTCAACTGCGTCTTTCCCATCACAACGCTACATCTGACTCATGGTTGAAAATACTTGAACAAATATATTTTGCTCTCTTTTCAGATTGCTACTACAAATGCCACGACGACGGAAATATTCTTTGAAATGTCAGGCTGCAGCCCGAAGGCAGTATATAAGGCAAAGAAGAAGTGACCATGGAGAGTCGCTGGGTAACCATGTAGAGTTACCAGGTGGCCATGGAGAGTCGCCAACTGGCAGACAAGAGCCAGCCCTTTCGCAGGGAAAATCTTTAAATGCCTTGAGGTTGGCACCTCCTCAAGGAAGTCTGCGTACCCATAAGCGGGGTATTCCTCCGAGGCCTGATTCGCCAGCGTGCGATGGTACATCAGCGAATGTACCCTCACCTAAACATGGTGTTGCAGGGCGGTCGAAAATGAACCCAGCTGATTCTCAAACCGGAGTCTGTACTGTTCATGTACCATCAGCACCGTCTGATGCAGCACGGGTCATTGGAAATAAAGATGCAAATATAGACCAAAACGAACGAAAACAAACGATAAACAAACAGGGAACTACTTGTGAAAAAGCATATATTGAAACACATGATGTCACAACCAGTGATAATAAATGCGAAAAAGATGGCGCATTTAGTTTTGATTTGTTAGATAAGAAATCTTTTATTAGAAGAAAATGTGACAGAAAACAGTATAGTTCAAAACCAGGTCAAAATGAAGATAACATGCCAGGAGAAAACATGATTGAAGGTATAAGGTTAGCTGATGACCTACCTCTTAACAATGACAAAAGATGTGTGTTAGGTAGTTTTCACCAAGGTGAATACATGTATTTTGGAGAAAACAGTGGAAAACAATGTGTTCCCAATTCTCTTGCCAGTATAGCATACAATGACGTAATACATTTTACACACTGGGAAACAAGCGATTTAGATACAATATTGCGTCATGGTAATGAGCTTTACACATTTTTGCAGAGAAGTTTAACAATACACAATGACTATCTCCTTGTAAGTGAGTTGCCTGAAAAGATGGATATATTTGGCAGATTGTTTGATTTCCAATTTTCAGAATCTCTTTCAGGAATTTTTGGACAACATATAGATACAAATGTTGATGGATGGAACATGTTCTCATTAACTGAAGCTTTGCAAGTTTCACTTAATACGTCAAAATCATGTTTTGTGTGCTTTGGTGGAAATACTTTCGCAGTTATAGAAGTGGATGGTTGCTATTGTTTATTTGATTCACATGCCAGGGATAACAATGGCTTTCTCAGTGAAGCAGGCAAAAGCATTTGTTTGAAATTTTCCAGCATTCCTTTAGTATCACAGCATTGTTCCCAGCTAGCAAAGTCTCTGAATATTCCAGACGGTTCGCAGTTTGAAATTACTGGTATTCAAGTTGTACGTGCATTTCATGGTATTGCATTAAACAATAAAGGAAGTATCGGTGAAATGACTAATGCAAACAAAGCAACAGAAACCGAGACTGAGGTAATCTTTATACATGCTTCTCATGTTAAAGCATTCTCATTTCATCCTTTAACAAAACAATCAAAGGTCAACCTCTGCAAAACATTGTGCTTATCCTACATTGGAGGTGATAATCCTGCAGTAATGGTGATCAATATTGGTCAGCCATCAAAAACAAGAGAAATAACCAGGGACGGAAATTGCTTTTTCAGAGCTTTGTCATTTTCAATTTCTGTAACTAAAGAAAATCATTTGACAATGAGAAAAAAATTGGTTCATTTAATGCAAACGTCACCTGAACAGATGAAACCATATTTGAGAGAGACTTACAGATCTATGCAAGACTACCTGCAAAGTAGTAATGTTAATAAATTCGGAACATGGGCAACAGAAGTTGAAATCTTTGCTGCGGTATTGCTTTTGAAAATGGACATCTACATATATTCTTCTGAAGTTTGGCAAAAGTTTGATCTCGCCCAATTTAGAATTGGTATGTCAACAGGAGCAATCTATCTGAAACATGTTGCTTATTGTCATTATGATGTTGTAGAGACTGTTGAAACATCACCAAATATCTTGATGTCTATAACAGAACCTTTGAATACTTACGAAGGCAAATCAGTTGAATCTCTAGATATATTGTACAAAGCAAACCAAAATGATGACCAGCAATTAAGACTGAGTTCACTTAACCCATCTGCTAAAAACTGTTGTATTGGTAAGGAGCAAAACACATTGCTTAAAAATTACTTCATAGATCAGTCACAAAAGAATTCTTTTAAGTCTCAAAAGAACATGTCTGATAGTTCTTTAAAGGAAATAAAGCACAGGCAATATATGAAAGAATACATGAGACTTAGAAGGAAAGACCATACTCATAGGTACAATGAGAGACAGATGGAAAAACATAACAAAAGGACATTAAGACAAATAGAAAGTAAGAGCTGCAGAAAGAGAGAAAGAAAAAAACAGCAAAAAATCATCCAGACAAGTAGAAAGTAAAAGAGCTGCAGAAAGAGAGAAAGAAAAAATTAGCAAAAAATCATCCAGACAAGTAGAAAGTAAAAGAACTGCAGAAAGAGAAAGGGAAAAGCACAGCAGAAAGTCTGTCAGAGACATTGAAAGCAAAAGAGCTGCAGAAAGAGAGTAAGAAAAAAACAGCAAAAAATCATCCAGACAAGTAGAAAGTAAAAGAGCTGCAGAAAGAGAGAAAGAAAAAATTAGCAAAAAATCATCCAGACAAGTAGAAAGTAAAAGAGCTGCAGAAAGAGAAATGGAAAATAAATCTAAGAAAAGATCAAGAGAAAATGTATTTTTCAAAGAAAAAGAAAGAATTGCAAAAAGTCAAAAGAGAACTGATACACACTGGAAAGAAGAAGAAAGAAAAAGGGACCAAGATAGGAAATCAGAACATCGAATTGGCCAGTTGAACGATGATGGAAAGGAGGAGAGGAAAAACAAAAAGAAATACAAAGAGGACATCATCAGTTGTATAGCATATTTTCACGAGATTATTGGAAAAGGTCCATTATATGTTTGCTCTTGTTGCCATCAAACTTGGTTTGAACATTCAGTAACGACCACTGATGGTTTTCGAGCAAGACAGTCTGAAGACATTATTGACAAGTACTTGACAAACAAGCTATCTGTAGGTAACAAGGAATACATCTGCAGAACATGCACTTCAACAATAAGACAAGGGAAGACTCCAACTTTGTCTGTGGCTAACAAAATGGGCTTTCCAAAGAAACCAAAAGAGCTTTATTTACACCAGTTGGAAGAACGACTCGTTTCCCTGAGAAATCCATTCATGCAAATAAGAGAGTTGCCTCGAGGTAGACAATTATCGATCAAGGGAAATGTTGTCAATGTTCCTGTTGATATTCAACCTATTGTAAAATCTCTCCCAAGGCAAATGGATACAGATTTAACTATTCCCGTGAAACTGAAGAAAAAACTCTGTTACAAAAAGAATGACTTTGTAGAAAACGTGAGACCACTGCGTGTTTTCACAGGTCTTCATTGGCTAATGGAAAATAGACCTTTGTACAAAGATTCTGGAATTCGAATAGACCATGAATGGGTTGAGACTAGTGATGGAAATCGGCTGAAATTTTTCACAATCGATAATCGGTTTAATCGGATGGTGTATAATCGATAACTTTCCGATTAATAATCGGTTGAAGTAGAAGAATCATTCAATCAACAGCGAACTGTTCCAGGGATGGAAACTAATGGTTGCCCGATCGCCCGGGCAACTAAATTCCAAGCTGGGCAAGTAAATTTCATAAGTTGGTAGTCCGCCCAGGCGACTAGCTTTTTCGACAAGCTAAACTTACACATATGCTCAGAACATGCCATGGGCTCATTTTCAGCTGGGCAACCAAAATTCATAAGATGGTTGCCCATTTGGGCAAATGGGCAACCAAGCTTAGTTTCCATCCCTGCCGAACTGTTGACAAGGAAGACTCTACAATCTTCACTGTTTGTATAAAGTAATTTCTGTTACAATTAAAATAAAAACAGAAAAAAGTATATTAGCATTATACATCATTTGTGGAAATGGACAAGCAAAAATAACAATGCTTTTGTCTGCTGCTTTATAATCATTAAAATTCATTATTGTAATTTTGTAAATGACAATTTGACAAACAGCCGAAACAGGTAACTTGACACAAACTGGCTAACAAGTTAACAACAGAAGAAAAGTAATACTAGAACCTTTTTAAATGACTAGAAAGTCCATAAAGTGCTGAAACTCACAGTTACTGAGTCATATGACCGACACATTCACATATGAGTGATTTCAAAAATAATGAAGCCATTACTTTTTCTTGAAATATATCAAATAATAGAGCTTCAATTACAATTACAATTTTTAAATGTGCATTCCAACATAGTATTATTTCCATTTAACTATCTAAATATTTATAAATGTACACGACTACAACGAATCATGCATCCGAATTAGTTACTATCCGAAAACATCTACCGATATATTAAAACAAATTAGCTTTGTTTGCATATTGCTTTCTGCAAATTTTTCAAATTGCGACACTAGAGTCGATCTTCTCGTCGCCTCCTTTTTTAAATTTAAAGAAATCCAATGCCAGCGATTTAGTTTTCGTTCCTGGATGAGGAAAAAGTTGTTGAAGTTCAACATCGCGTTCCTCCATCGCTGACGACGTGATCACTGATTTGTCTCCCTTGGGTACGGTACAAAACTTTCGCGAAGTCGCGGAACAGAAATTCGTAATCGATTATCGTCGCTCTGGATTTTCCTAACCGATGTTGGCGACGTAGCGACAATCGGACCATCACTAGTTGAGACCATAAAACAATCAGCTTCAGAGATGGTTCAAAACTTTTGTGAAAATGAAAACAACGATAAAAGTGCCAATGCTGAAATTAGCGACTTAAAAATGCCTGGCAATGAGGACACATTGATTGATAATCCTCTTTTGAATCTGAGTTCCAATGCTGAAATGAGCGACTTCTCAAAACAACCTGTCCAAATTTTGGAAGCAAGTCATGAGACCGCGGATCAGACTGGTTATGAATCAGATAATTTCAGTGAAGTTGATGAACAGGAAAAAATGACTGGCAATGCTGACACATTACTTGATAATTCTCTTTTGAATCTGGACAGCGTATTTACATATGCACCAGGAGAAGGTCAAACCCCATTGAGTTTGTATCAAGACAAAGATGCAGAGTATTTGTCCTTTCCAACTGTATTTTGTGGCCAAAGGCGTGTCGACAATTCCCAAAGAGACACTGCTGTGCATTACATATATTGTTAAATGGGAACTTCGAAATATTGACAGACGAGCTGCAAACAATGTCCCAAATATCTTCTTCAAGATGAAAAAACTTCAAATCAAACAAAAATCAGATAAAGTGAATCTTGTATTGAGAAAATGTAAAGCGAAAGGCAAAACAATTACAGTTAAAGATGTTCTAGAACCTCACAATATTGACAAAATCGTTAGACTGGATGAAGGATATTATATATTTAGGACATTAAGAAGTTCTCCCCCATATTTGGAAGCCAAAAAAAAAGACATATTTGCAATGATTCGCCAACTTGGACTTCCTACTTGGTTCGGTTCATTCTCAGCTGCAGACACAAGGTGGACTGATCTGCTTAGTATACTAAGTGATTTGAACTCGGAGAATATAATGACAATGCAAGAAATCGAAAGCTTAAGCTGGAATGAAAAAACACAACTTGTTCAACAAGACCCTATAACCTGCTCAAGATATTTTGATCATCGTGTACAAGAGTTTATTAAAGTTGTCCTGAATAGCCATCATGAACCAATTGGAAAACTGAAAGATTACTTCTACAGGGTCGAATTCCAACAAAGAGGTTCTCCACACATTCATATGTTAATGTGGATAGACGATGCTCCTTGTTACAAAGATAATACGAATGAAATCACTGAACATATAGATCAGTATGTTTCATGTTCAACTGATGTTCATCCAGAACTCCTTCAGTTAGTGCAATTGCAAGTGCACAAGCATTCAAAGTCATGTCGAAAAAAAGGAAAAGCCATTTGCCGGTTTGGTTTCCCACAACCACCAATGTCAAAAACACAAATTCTAGAACCTTTGATTGAAGAAGCACCAGAAGACATTGAAAGATACAAGCATTTCTTTTCAGAAATTGAGAAGAAAATGAATGAAAAGCTTACTGACGATGCAAACGTTTCCATTGTAGACTTTTTGCAGTCTCTGAATCTCTCAGAAGAGGAATACATAAAAGCTATTAGGAGCTCCCTTAATGGACCAAAGGTTTTCTTACAAAGACAGCCAAATGAACTGCGTGTCAACCCATACATGAAAAACCTACTACCAGCATGGAAAGCAAACCATGACTTACAATTCGTCCTGGACCCGTATGCATGTGCAATTTATATTGTATCCTACATCAGTAAAAGCCAAAGAGGCATGAGTTTGCTACTAGATCAAGCTTGCAAGGAAGCAAAGCAAGGGAATATGGATCTGCGAAAACAAGTGCGACATATTGGGAATCAGTTCCTCAACAGTGTTGAAGTAAGTGCTCAAGAAGCTGCATACTTAACTTTGCAATTGCCTTTGACTAAAACCACGCGTGAAGTAACTTTCATCAATACATCAAAACCAGAAGATCGAACCTTTTTGCTGAAAGACAAAGCCTCGTTGGAAAAGTTGCCAGAAACCTCGACTGACATTCAAGCCGATAACATCATAAACCGATATGGAAAGAGACCGAAGCAACTTGAACATTGGTGTTTAGCCGACTACGTGTCTGAGCTGGAAATAAAGTACCCAAAAGATAAGAAAAGACCAGAAATAAATTGGGAAACAAACGATGATGCTGATAGTGATTCAGATAATGATGAAGACCTGGAATTGACTGATGGCTTAACAATAAAACTTAAGAATGGCATAACCATCAAACAACGGAAAAATAAACGAGTATTACGATATGTCCGATTTAATAAAGCCACTGATTCAGAAAATCACTACAGAAAGAAACTACTCCTTTTCACCAAATGAAGAGGAATCGTTAAAGAACTTCAACACTTATGAAGAACATTACAAAACTGTGAAGAACTTTATTGACAGTAAAGCACGGAAATATGAAAAAAATGCAGATGTACTGGATGAGGCATGGAAAAGAGCTGATGATGAAATCAACTTCGATTTAACAGCACCTAGCAATGAACAAAGAGAGGACGAAGATGGTGATGAACCGACATTGGAAAGTGAAATGTTTGTCCATTTCAATCCAGAAAGAGAAGATTACCAAAGGCATTCTGACATTGGCGCTGATGTAGGGTTAAGTGCCAGAGCTGTTGACATCAACATTAACACTCAGAGAATGCCTACTGGTGATTATTTACACCTTCTAAGATCTCTGAACAAAGGACAAAAGGAAATATTCCTGCATGTTGTCCATTGGGTAATTACTAAAGAAGAACCTTTGCATCTGTTTCTGACTGGTGGTGCAGGTGTAGGAAAGTCAGTAGTGATACGAGTGCTGTATGAAGCTTTGAACAGGCATCTCTCAACAGAAGAAGGTCAGAACCCACAAGAATGTAGAGTACTCCTCTGTGCACCAACTGGAAAAGCTGCGTTTAACATCCATGGCTGTACAATCCATTCAGCTTTTAAAATACCGGCATGTCAAGGATTTCACTGTAGACAATTGGATAGTGATTCTTTAAACACATTGAGAGTGAAATACAGAAATCTTGAAGTTGTAATGATAGATGAAGTGTCAATGGTTGGAAATTCTCAGCTAGCCCTAGTTAATGAACGCCTGAAACAAATGAAAGGAAAACAAGATCATTTTGGGGGAGTACACATTGTTCTTATAGGTGATTTGTACCAATTGAAACCAGTCATGGATGCATGGATATTTGAGAATCTCAAACACGGCTTTGGACCTTTAGCTACAAATTTATGGAAGGAATTATTTTCCATGCATGAACTGACTCAGATAATGAGACAAAAAGATGACCTAGCATTCTCAGAATTGCTCAATAGATTGCGTGAGGGAAAACAGACCAATGAGGATTTGCTTAAGTTGAAGGAGAGACTTACACACCCTGGACAACCAGACTATCCATTCAACGCACCACATCTCTTCACAACAAACAAGAATGTAGATGCTTTTAACCAAGATATTTTTTTGACATCACCAAATGAAAAGGTTACAATAAATGCATTTGACACTGTGGAAAGTGATGATTCCACATCTGTTAAGAAGTCACTATTAGAAAGAATTCCAAATGATGCTTCCAAAACAGCAGGATTGCCAATGAAAGTATGCGTAGCAGTTGGATTGAAATGTGACCTTACTTCAAATATTGATGTTAGCGATGGCCTTGTGAATGGAACAGCCTGCACTGTGCAATATATAGAATGAATGAATGAATGAATGGTGTTTTACGGCACGTCGACACATAAACAGGTCATATTGCGCGCAAAAAAATATAAAAAAAGAAGTATTAATTAAAAATTAATGTAAATATATAAAGATAAAACTATCAAAAAAAATAAGGGATGATAAGGTGTAATATAAACTATGTATGTAAATCAATAAATGCCCGGCAACGGGTATATAAACAAGTAAATATATATAAGAACACATTACAATGATTTATATAGTCTGATCTCTTTCAGGAAATCTAAAACAAGACTAAAATCTACAGTATCAAATAACTCTTTCATAGTATTAACATTGTAGTACCTTTGACGAATAGGATCAAAGTCTACACATTCCAATAAGATGTGTTTGACCGTTAACGGTGCAAAGCAGGGTATACATTCCGGTAATTGCTCACCTTGTAATAAATATGAATGAGTATAACGTGTATGCCCTATCCTGCACCGGGCTAGGACAACTTCCTCTCGACGAATGGGTCTACTAGAAGAACGCCATTCTCCGAGTAACGGTTTAATTGGATGGAGTTTATTGTTAACTGACAAATCCCAAGCGGCTTGCCAAGAGTTACGAATATATGTGTTAATACAACTTTTAAAATCAGTATAAGGTAATTTGGTATGTGTTACATGTAAATCTAATGCTGCCTTAGCAGCACTATCAGCTCTATCATTACCAGGTATTCCTACATGGCTTGGAAGCCAGCAGAAAATAATAACATTATCAATTATAAGAGAATTGTACTTTTCTAAAAGTTGAAGCACAACTGGGTTATCATGTTTCATATTACCCAGTGCTTGAAGAGATGAAAGGGAATCAGAAAATATTACAAAATGGTCATCATCAGATTCCTGGCAATATATAGAAAGAAAACAAAATAATACATTACGACCAAGCATTGTTTGGGTTCAATTTGAAGATGGTACAGTTGGTCAACAGAGGCGACAGCAGTACACACACTTGCAACACGTAGATGTCAGAAAGAACTGGACGCCTATATTTGACATCAAGCGTACATTTCAATACCTCAGGAAAACAGTGGCACGAATACAATTTCCACTGAGACTTTCTGCTGCAAAGACTGTTCACAAATCTCAAGGAGATACGATGGATCAAGTAGTTGTCGATTTAGGAGGAGCAAGATGTTTCCCACATGCACATTATGTTGCGTTCAGCAGAGTGAAAAATATTGCAGGCTTGCATATTTTGGCCATGAATGAGGACAAAATTTCTACATCCCGTAGTGTGTGTGATGAAATGAAAAGGTTACGTAGTGACGGACAACTTGAAAAGTGTTATGTACCACTGTATAAAACCCATCCGAGAAACATACAGTCGCATTTCATAATACCAGCTCCCTGCATTGCCATTATGACGACATCAAAGATGATCAGAACCTTATGACTGCAGATATAATTGGAATCTCAGAGTCCTGGCTTAAAGTGACTGATGGAAACAATTACACTGTCAAATCCACATGCTGTTTCTCTATTATGTCAATGTGTTTATCAAGTACACATGCTGTTTTTAGCTCTACTGATCAGAGATCAGCAGAGCTTATGCGGTGGTGCGGCGTCCGTCGTCCGTCCGTCTGTCCGTCTGTCCGTAAACTTTTATTTGTAGCGACAACTCCTCTGAAACTACTGGATGGATATTCATGAAACTTTACAGAAATGTTTCCCATAAAGTCTAGTTGATCCTAGCAAAAATTCATGTTGATGTGAAATCCAAGATGGCCGCCAAAGCTAAAAATAGAGTTTTAAAATACAAGTTTGTAGCGACTACTTCTTGAAAACTATAAGTGATATTGATATGGGACTTTTTCTAAAATGATCAGCATGACATGATGTTGATCCTAGTCAAAAATCGTTTTGATTCAACGTTAAACATGGCTGCCGGCCATCTTTGTTTACATAGAGTTATATAGTAAAAACTTGTAGCGACTACTCCTCTAAAACTACTTGGCGGTTTTCATGAAACTTTACAGGAATGTTGCTCTTAATGTCTAATTGATCCTTGCAAAATTTTAGATCGGCTAGAAATTCAAGATGGCTGCCACAGTTAAAAATATATTTTTAAAAAATAAGTTTGTAGCGACTACTTCTTGAAAACTATAAGTGATATTGATATGGGACTTTTTCTAAAATGATCAGCATGACATGATGGTTATCCGAGTCGCACATTATTTTGATTTGACATTAAACATGGCTGCCAGTGGCCATCTTTGTTTACATAGAGTTATATAATGAGACTTGTAGCGACTACTCCTCTGAAACTACTTGACGGATTTTCATGAAACTTCACAAAAATATTGCTCTTGATGTCTAATTGATCCTAGCAAATTTCAGGTTGGCCGGAAATTCAAGATGGCCACCATGGCTAAAAATAGATTTTCAAAATACAAGTTTGTAGCGACTACTTCTTGAAAACTATAAGTGATATTGATATGGGACTTTTTCTAAAATGATCAGCATGACATGATGGTTATCCGAGTCGAACATTATTTTGATTCGACATTAAACATGGCTGCCAGTGGCCATCTTTGTTTACATAGAGTTATATAATGAAAACTTGTAGCGACTACTCCTCTGAAACTACTCGACGGATTTTCATGAAACTTCACAGAAATGTTGCTCTTGATGTCTAATTGATCCTAGCAAAATTTCAAGTCGGCCAGAAATTCAAGATGGCCGCCATGGCTAAAAATAGATTTTCATGCAAGTTTGTAGCGACTACTTCTTGAAAACTATAAGTGATATTGATATGGGACTTTTTCTAAAATGATCAGCATGACATGATGTTGGTCCTTATCAAAAATCGTTTTGACTCGACGTTAAACGTGGCTGCCAGTGGCCATCTTTGTTTACATAGAGTTATATAGTAAAAACTTGTAGCGACTACTCCTCTGAAACTACTTGGCGGATTTTCATGAAACTTTACAGGAATGTTGCTCTTAATGTCTTATTGATCCTAGCAAAATTTCAGATCGGCCAGAAATTCAAAATGGCTGCCACAGTTAAAAATAGATTTTTAAAAAAATAAGTTTGTAGCGACTACTTCTTGAAAACTATTAAGTGATATTGATATGGGACTTTTTCTAAAATGATCAGCATGACATGATGGTTATCCGAGTCGAACATTATTTTGATCCGACATTAAACATGGCTGCCAGTGGCCATCTTTGTTTACATAGAGTTATATAATGAAAACTTGTAGCGACTTCTCCTCTGAAACTACTTGACGGATTTTCATGAAACTTCACAGGAATGTTGCTCTTGATGTCTAATTGATCCTAGCAAGGTCGGCCGGAAATTCAAGATGGCCGCCACGGCTAAAAATAAATTTTCAAAAAACAAGTTTGTAGCGACTACTTCCTGAAATCAAAATCAATCAGTAGAGCTTCAAGGTCATTGACCTCTTGTTAAAAAATAAGTTTGTAGCGACTACTTATTGAAAACTATAAGTGATATTGATATGGGACTTTTTCTAAAATGATCAGCATGACATGATGTAGATCCTTGTGGAAAATTATTTTGATTCGACGTTAAACATGGCTGCCAGTGGCCATCTTTGGTTACATAGAGTTATATAGTAAAAACTTGTAGCGACTACTCCTCTGAAACTACTTGACGGATGTTCATGAAACTTCACAGGAATGTTGCTCTTGATGTCTAGTTGATCCTAGCAAAATTTCAGGTCGGTCGGTAATTCAAGATGGCCGCCACAGCTAGAAATAGATTTAAAATAAATAAGTTTGTAGCGACTACTTCTTCAAAACAATAAGAGATATTGATATGGGACTTTTTCTAAAATGATCAGTATGACATGATGTTGGTCCTTGTCGAAAATCGTTTTGATTTGACGTTAAACATGGCTGCCAGCGACCATCTTTTTTTACATAGAGTTATATAATGAAAACTTGTAGCGACTACTTTTCTGAAACTACTTGAAGGATTTTCATGAAACTTCACAGGAATGTTGCTCTAATGTCTAATTGATCCTAGCAAAATTTCAGGTCGGCCGGAAATTCAAGATGGCCGCCACGGTTAAAAATAGATTTTCAGAAAACAAGTCTGTAGCGACTACTTCCTGAAATCAAAATCAATCAGTAGAGCTTCAAGGTCATTGACCTCTTGTTTAATTTTTTTATTTGTGTGACTCGTCCAGCGATGGATTGGATAGTTTTCTGGATGACAAAATGTGACATATCTGTAACAGGTCTTTCCCCGTCTTCCGATTCAATGATCGGAAAACGAGGAAAGGACTGGTTGATCACTGGTTCCTCTGTATCAGATTCATGCTGTTTTTTTGCGTTTAAGAGTAGAATGTGCGTTTTGAGATGCCATGATAGGCGTTAAGAATTCACCCTCTACGCTTCTCACCCACCACGGAGTCCAACAAGGGGACATTTGCTGTGGACATCCAACAGTCAAAATGCCAAGAATACGTAGAAGGTATACTCATATAAACCTAACGCATCAGACCCCGCATACCACCTAGCGGACATAACCCCTCAACTAAAAAGTCAAAGAGCCGCACTTATGTTCCACTTAAAAGGTGGCACGAGTATAGCCATATAGCGTTTTGAAATACATGATTAGCCCGTACGCCTGTCACAGGATGACCTTAGTGGTTGGGCTAACTCAGGAAAGAATCAATGACGGTGAATGCATTTACATAAGTTTAATGCAACTTTTAAAATATGTTTAATATATATACAATTATCTAAAAAAACAAGCGAATACACAAATGAACTATGAAAAGAATGTTCTCCTGAACGTTTAAGACGTTCTTAGTATTGTTATAAATACTGAATGTCTAAGACACTAAAGTGTTGTTAACGCTATAACAATGTTGATCTAGCGCGATAACTGTGATGCGCGAGAGCTCATGAAGATGATGATGCGCGAATTCAATGGATGATTGTCATCAAATGCCTTCTGTAAGGGTTGATGACGCGATGCAATGATAGTTAATCTCCACTGAGATTGTGAATGATATTCCTCCAGTGAGGACTGGTAACGGGCCCACCTTGTGTCCCGGGGGTTGTCGTTAGTAAAACCTGGCTGCGCAGGTACGGGGACCGTCTCCACCGCTTGTAACGTTAGTCGTGGAAGCTTAGCTCCACTCCTGGATATCCAAACCTAGATGGCTTACTCCAACCCTGGATGGCTTATATCCTGGATGGCTTAGGCTGTAATTATACATACGTTTTAGATGTCGGTTGACAAACATAACAATCTTGCATAATTATCATTACCCAAACAAATCATTATTCAATCAATATATGTAAGCTGTACTAATGATTAGTAGCAATGTATACATATTCTACAACGCCATGTATACGCTATGTACGTCGCTGTTAATCAATGCCCTTAATACATGTAATATAAACATGATCAAATTACTCATATATTACACTCACTGAGTTATGCATGCACGCATTTATTCTTGTCACTCATCTCATTGTTAACTAATGTTAACAATCGTGTATTACAATCACTGAATTATACGCCAACGTTAATTAATGCACCTATTATCCACTGTTATCAAATTAATATTGTTTTACAATTAATGATCAATTACAATAATTACATCTAATAAAGTAACTTCAAAATCATATGCTAGTCTAAAGTTATGTTTGAGAAACATCAATGCTAACCGGATGTCGTAACCGCCAAACAAGATGGCGCCGCCCACTGAATACAAATATACGATGAAAGTTTAATAAAACTACTAACCACATGTTGCCTGTGAAATTTGCCGTCCAATCTCTGTTCCAACAAAGTACTATCGATGATCCCGGCGATAGCTAGAAGACAATGGGTTTTATAGCAAACATTACGCCCAAATCATTATTTCCCCCGTTCAGTCCGTGACAAACGTGGCTAAATCTACAGTATTGAATCTACACGAGAGGCCCTTATACAATTTTGCCGTTTAAGGAAAATATACCTATACGTTTACATGCATTAGCACAAAACTAAACTTATGACACGGCCTCTCTGGCGGCCACTTAAAATGTGCACGCTTTTACGTGTTACATGAATAGATCATGAATATTGTGAAATTGTTTCAACTCGAACAATATATTTTGGGTGTAACCGATAACAAGAGCTATATACGACCAGTACGCTCTACCCGTGACATTTTGTGACAACGCCACCGCCATAAAATACCCTATATCTATATAATGTTTAAAGTACAACAATATAAAAAGTAAGTAAGATACAGTGTACTGGTACTGTCTGAATAATAAGTTCGTCGGATCTGTTATAGCTGGCGTGACAAACCGATTGATCAGATCGGGCCAAATCTGACCGCCCGTCTAGTTGAAGTCCGGACCAAAGTGGTGTGTTGCAACGTGGAGATAACTACCAGATCCCCACGCCACTCAACCACCAGGACTCCCTTCTCCAACGACACGGGTCGCCACCCACGGTCAACAGGTGGGTTACATTTCGGGGGGGTCCTACCCCTCTGCTAAGTAACGAGCAGTCGGTTAATTCTTATCACCCCACCACCGACTGGGGGGACAAAATATGTGAATAAAAAACTGTCAATGTAACGTGCTAAATGAAACAAATGATTTTATTTTTCAAGTTAACGTGTTATTTGACATGTGTATTTCATTGCCGCGTGCCAATAATATATCTAATCTAATTAACAGGTGTCACCCAATATCTGAATAAACAAGTGGATTAGTTTGGGGGTGTTGTTAATTTAATCAATATTGTGTTTATTCAGTATAAGCTTAATCGCCTAATCACATTTGCAATTTAATATACCATAGAAATCAATTGTTTAAAGGTAACGTGTAATATGATTACCGCGTGCCATTAATCTGATTAACAGGTGTCACCTGTTATCTGAATAAACATATATCAACTTCGTTTGTGTGGTGTGTCATTAATTGAATTTGTGTATTAGTCACTAATCCCATTAGCGTGCAGACAAGTTTAAATAACGATAACATTTTTAGATAATTGCATGCTATTTTCAAAATATAAAGGTTGAATTAAAATTGTTAAATTTACAGATAATAGGACAGTTTGCTCGTATTTACGCAATGGTTTTATAATTTACCAAAATAGGCATTTTATTCATATTTTGTATCTTTGTTTAAAATTTGACATATCTAAAGGCAGTTATACATGAGTTTTTAAATGAAGGCAAATTTCAACACAAAATGAAAGTGTTAATTGTTTAAAGGTAACATGTTATATGATTACCGCGTGTCATTAATCTAATTAACAGGTGTCACCCATTGGAAAGACACTAACAATTGTGTTCTTTGTCACTTTTGAAAAATACCAATAAAACAGGTATCCCTATTTCAGTTAAAATACTGGACTAGTTTTATGTAAATTAAAGTAACGTGCTGAGTTGAATTGTTTAAAGGTATACCCGTGTTATCTGAAGACCGCGTGCCTTCAATCTAACTAACAGGTGTCATTATCCATATATCACCTTGGTTTGGGGCGTGTCATCAATGGAGTTTGTGTATTAGTAGCTAATCCCATTAGCGTGCGAACCACAGTTTTGTTTTTAAGAACAGAACAAAACATACTTTTATTGACTTGCACGTTAAGTACCTCATCATAACATATATACAACAATTACAAAATACATATTTAAATCACGTGTAACATACAAAGTATATGATTTATATATAGACATGAGGACGATCTATCAAGTATTCACACATGCGTTATAGATATTCTCTGTGACATCGCATATTTGAGATATGAAGCCAATTTAAAAAGAATCATTTTGTTTTCAGTTTGCAATTAAAGTATTTTAAGTATTGTTAACTGAATAAAATGTAACAACAATGATTAAAATAAAATTAGTATACTAAAAACAGTCCATGTCAGCAAAGTCAGTAAAATTCATAAAAAGTCAGCGTTTTCTACCTATTTTAAACTTCCAAATAAACCATTAAAAACCAAATAAAAAGGCTGATTTAGCTTAATATATTCAAATATATGTTGTTTACTTAGATATACTCAAAATAATATATAACAACAATGATTAAAATAAGATTAGTATACTAAAAACAGTCCATGTCAGCAAAGTCAGTAAAATTCATAAAAAGTCAGCGTTTTCTACCTATTTTCAACTTCCAAATAAACCATTAAAAACCAAATAAAAAACGCTGATTTTGCTTAATATATTCAAATACATGTTGTTTTACGGAGATATACTCAAAAAAGTGTTTAATTATCTTTATTAAGTAAATAATTAACAAGGTCAGCGTTTTCTCAAAGGTCAGCGTTTTCCTCACCAATTTTGGGTCAGCGCGTTGCTGACGTCAGCTATGAAAGTCAGCGAAATAGACCGACCCAACATTCTGGTGCAGTTTGGTGAACATCATGCAGGTAACGAAGAAGATATTAATAAATGAAAATGGGACACAGAGACTGACAGACAAAGAAATTGACACACACCTGGACGACATTGTGATCGCCAAGTCGAGATCCGTAAACTGGCTCGACAATAAGTGAACTTATAACATTCAAACAATAACGCCTTACTGTAAGCAAATATCTTTGTCCCATGTTTTTTTGTGCAACACTGGCAAACACTCTGAAATTCAAACTAGCAGAGCCAGAAAAGTGCTGTGACTTTGGAGCTTTTTGATGAAATGGTTCTGTTTAAACTCTCATTACCTTGAGTACTTCCCAGTTTACTAAGCTTCACAGAGTGTTTCAGATAGCTTCTGAAAAGCTCTTCAATTGCATGCTTTAATTTACAATCTTTAAGTGGCTTTCCATAAGGTAAAGTGGAGTATCTAGCATTGTTGTCTCCCTTCATTCCTGCACCTTGAGTCTTGACAGTTAGAATGGTCACCAAAATAATCACGTTAATATCATTCCGTTAATATAATCACGTTAATATGATCACTCCGTTAATATAATCACGTTAATACGTATGGTACGTTTTATACCCTGGGATTGAAATGCTTCCCAGGATTTCTAATGTCAGAGAAACACTGCTGGTATTTATACCAGAATGTTCCTGCACTAGCTCAAAATTGAAACAGGGGGTGAAACTATTGTGGCTAAATATTGACTATAATCCTGGGTCTTAAATGACTTTTAACTAATGCACTCTAACGACAGACCTATCAACCAAATTATCACAGCTAAACTCCTACCGAAAAACTTGGAAAAATACAATAAACTATTCACTCTCAAAGAACTTCGAGAGTCCCTTAAAAAGGCTCACGATACATCAGCTGGTCCTGATGATATCCATTATCAATTACTAAAACATTTACCTGAATCCTGTCTCTCTACCCTTCTTGATATATTTAATAAGGTTTGGGTGACGGGAATCTTCCCCGATTCTTGGCGGGAAGCAATCGTTATTCCAGTCCCCAAACCTGGAAAGATCATACGGACCCAATAAATTATCGCCCAATCGCTTTAACGAGTTGTATATGTAAAACCATGGAACGAATGATTAATGAGAGACTCGTTTAGTACCTGGAGTCCAACAAACTGATAACAAAGTATCAAAGTGGATTCCGGCGCCAACGAGGCACAACAGACAATCTCATACGATTTGAATCGTTTATTAGGGAAGCTTTCATAAAAAAAGAACATTTAGTCGCTGTATTTTTTGACTTGGAGAAAGCTTATGATACTGCATGGAAGTACGGTATTATGAATGATCTACATGACATTGGTCTTAGAGGCCGATTACCCATTTGTATAGAGAAATTCTTAGATGATAGACAGTTTCGTGTCCGAATGGGTTCAACCCTCTCTGATATTCATGAACAGGAGATGGGTGTTCCACAGGGCAGCATACTATCTGTCACACTTTTTAATATAAAGATTAACAGTATAGTAAAATGCATCAATCCAGGTGTGGATTGTTCGCTATATGTTGACGACTTTGTTATATGTTATCGTGCAAAAAACATGAATACTATCGAGAGACAATTACAACAATGTCTCAATAAACTTCAGACCTGGTCTGATGAAAATGGTTTTAAATTTTCTAAATCTAAAACTAATTGTATGCACTTTTGTCAACTTCGTAAACATCATGAAGACCCTAATCTAACACTGGACGGGTCACCAATACCAGTAGTGGATGAGACAAAATTCCTTGGTCTTATTTTCGACCGTAAATTAACGTTTATACCACACCTTAAATACTTGAAGGCCAAATGCCTTAAAGCTCTTAACTTACTTAAAGTTGTTGCAAACACTAATTGGGGAGCAGATCGAAAAGTCCTCTTGCGACTTTACAGATCTCTTATCAGATCCAAGCTGGACTACGGCTCAGTAGTATATGGATCGACTCGCAAGTCGTACTTGCAGATGCTCGACCCTATACATAATCAAGGATTACGACTCGCCTTAGGTGCCTTTCGTACATCACCAGCCGAAAGTCTATATGTTGAAGCCAATGAACCATCACTGTCTCATAGACGAGACAAATTAGCTCTTCAATACGCCATTAAATTAAAGTCTTACCCTTCAAACCCAACTTTCGATAATGTTTTTAATCCTAGTTGTGAACCTCTTTTTGATCGAAAACCGAAGGCCATTCGACCATTTGGTCTTCGTATTAAACCAAAATTAAGAGACACTGAAATCGACCTAAATTTGATTGCCAAGTACAAAGTACCACAAATTCCACCGTGGACTTTGGAAACTCCAACAATTATTTTTGATCTTTGCAATAATAACAAATCCAGTACAGACCCTACTGTCTTTCAAAGCAAATTTAATGAAATTATATCGAAATACATTGACTTTCAACATATCTACACAGATGGCTCTAAAGATGGAGATAAGGTAGCTGCAGCAGCTGTTCACAAACACAGCATAAAGAGCCGCCTGCCTGACAAGGCCTCTATCTTTTCAGCTGAACTTAAGGCAATTGCACTTGCCTTAAATTATATTCAGGAATCTGATGATGACCATTTCGTAATCTTTTCTGATTCCCTTTCATCTCTTCAAGCACTGGGTAATATGAAACATGATAACCCAGTTGTGCTTCAACTTTTAGAAAAGTACAATTATAAGATTCTCTTATAATTGATAATGTTATTATTTTCTGCTGGCTTCCAAGCCATGTAGGAATACGTGGTAATGATAGAGCTGATAGTGCTGCTAAGGCAGCATTAGATTTACATATATCTAATACCAAATTATCTTACACTGATTTTAAAAGTTGTATTAACACATATATTCGTAACTCTTGGCAAACCGCTTGGGATTTGTCCGTTAACAATAAACTCCATTCAATTAAACCGTTACTCGGAGAATGGCGTTCTTCTACTAGACCCATTCGTCGAGAGGAAGTTATCCTAGCCCGGTGCAGGATAGGGCATACACGTTATACTCATTCATATTTATTACAAGGTGAGCAATTACCAGAATGTATACCCTGCTTTGCACCGTTAACGGTCAAACACATCTTATTGGAATGTGTAGACTTTGATCCTATGCGTCAAAGGTACTACAATGTTAATACTATGAAAGAGTTATTTGATACTGTAGATTTTAGTCTTATTTTTAGATTTCCTAAAAGAGATCAGACTATATAAATCATTATAATGTGTTCTTATATATATTTACTTGTTTATATGCCCGTTGACGGGCATTTGTTGATTTACATACATAGTTTATATTACACATTATCATCCCTTAGTTTTTTAATAGTTTTATCTTTATATATTTACACTAATTTTTAAATAATACTTCATTTTTCATCAATTTTTGCGCACAATATGACCTATTTATGTGTCGACGTGCCGTAAAACACTATTCATTCATTCATTCATTCCTACCAGGCAACCACTGCTTTAAAACCTCTTCAGTCTGATAAGTCGTAAGAAACCAACGGTTAACCGTTTATAAGATGGCTTCGATGCCAGTATGAACAGTATGAAGTTGAGCAAGGATGAACATTTTAAATGTTTAACTTAACTCTGAATACCATGAAAATGTGACACAATACCGCATGTTCGCATGTAAAAGAAGCTTATTGAATTAAGCGTTTATTACCAGTGAAGTAACAAGAGAGTGAATGTGTACATAATCGAATCTCGCATAATCTCGTATGGCTAAAACGAGAAAGATAAGCGTGCAATGTTTTGGATATAGCGGAATGGGTTTATTTTACAGGTAATCAGATTAGCGTAATAAAGATGAAATTGTTACACCTTCGTTGCTATTTTGACGTTTAACTTCTATACCATATATACAGAAAGTAAGCCATTTTCAGGTGAAGATTATCAATTACTGAAAGGAAGAAATTATTATTAAGTCTAATTATTTTTTATTTTTTATAAAATACTAACATCCGTGTAGTCGGAACTTTTAAATATCTTGTAACATATGACAAAGTAACTCGCAAGACCGAATAAGATAATGTTGTATATAAAAAAAAATTACATGAGAAATGTAATTAAAACGCGTAAATTGAGTTGGGTTTTAGCAGTGTAGATACATCAGTTTAGCATTGGTTATATTTTCCTGATATTGTCGTATTAAAACGGCGTAATATAATTGTTTAACTAAAAATGAAACATTTAACAGACATACGCGTTTTTTTTATATACTTTTTTTGTTGACAAATCCGAATGAACATAATCATCAACTTTCGAATGCGTTTAGTTTCACTGATAAATGCACAATATAAATAAAATTAAAAAATATAACACAGTTATTGTGTATATATCTGTTACACAATTATTGTGTATATATCTGATGTCAACACACCACAGGTGGCCAGTGTTTGTGATTTATGGCCTCTTTGATCTAACCAAATATCCTGCTTGGGACAGCCAATTAGCCATGGGGTACATACGGTACCCCGTTGCTAATTGGCTGTTTGTATGTACCCCGTAGCTAATTGGCTGTTATGATTGAGGAAACCTTTATATCTTTTGATCGCAATAATGAATGAATAAATGTTGTTTTACGGCACGTCGACACATAAATAGGTCATGTTGTGCGCAAAAACTGACAAAATATGAATAAATGAAGTATTAATTAAAAATTAATGTAAATATATCAGGATAAAACTATTAAAAAATAAGGGATGATATAGTAGTAATATAAACTATATATGTAAATCAACGAATGCCCGAAAACGGGTATATAAAAAAGTAATTATATACAAGAACATATTATACTGATTTATAAAGTCTGATTTCCTTAAGGAAATCTAAAACTAGTCTAAAATCTATAGTATTAAATAACTCGGTCATAGTATTAACATTGTAGTACCGTTGACGCATAGGATCAAAGTCTACACATTCCAGCAATATGTGATTGACCGTTAACGGTGCAAAGCAGGGTATACATTCTGGTAATGGCTCACCTTGTAATAAATATGAATGAGTATAACGTGTATGCCCTATTCTGCACCGAGCTAGGACAACTTCCTCTCGCCGAATGGGTCTACTAGAAGAGCGCCATTCTCCGAGTAATGGTTTAATTGAATGGAGTTTATTGTTAACTGACAAATCCCAAGTGGCTTGCCAAGAGTTACGAATATATGTGTTGATACAACTTTTAAAATCAGTATAAGGTAATTTGGTATTAGATATATGTAAATCTAATGCTGCTTTGGCAGCACTATCAGCTCTATCATTACCACGGAGCTAGGACAACTTCCTCTCGACGAATGGGTCTACTAGAAGAGCGCCATTCTCCGAGTAATGGTTTAATTGAATGGAGTTTATTGTTAACTGACAAATCCCAAGTGGCTTGCCAAGAGTTACGAATATATGTGTTGATACAGCTTTTAAAATCAGTATACGGTAATTTGGTATTAGATATATGTAAATCTAATGCTGCCTTGGCAGCACTATCAGCTCTATCATTACCACGTATTCCTACATGGCTTGGAAGCCAGCAGAAAATAATAACATTATCAATTATAAGAGAATTGTACTTTTCTAAAAGTTGAAGCACAACTGGGTTATCGTGTTTCATATTACCCAGTGCTTGAAGAGATGAAAGGGAATCAGAAAAGATTACAAAATGGTCATCATCAGATTCCTGAATATAATTTAAGGCAAGTTCAATTGCTTTAAGTTCAGCTGAAAAGATAGAGGCCTTGTCAGGCAGGCGGCTCTTTATGCTGTGTTTGTGAACAGCTGCTGCAGCTACCTTATCTCCATCCTTAGAGCCATCTGTGTAGATATGTTGAAAGATCGCAATAAACAACATGCCATGAATCCAACATTAGCAACTCTTCAGTTAATTGTGGTGTTTTTTGCATGGTTATATATCTATGTAGGTCATATGACCTAAGAGACCTTATAGTAAAAATTACCATCTCCAGGACGCTTATGGTGAAATGCATTCGAAAGCGCTAAATTGATACAGACATTAAACGTTGACATTCGTCTCCTATAATTCTTTTAGAATGGTGTTTACAATTCATGTTTTATGTATGAAATAATGTATATATGTATGCATATTTGATTGTAAACAATGAGACGCTAATAAACTATTAAACTTTCGTTGGAAAGGATATTTAATTACGCAAAAGAGCACCAACAATAATAATTAAAGCGTTTACATAAACCAAAAGTGTACTACTACATTTTTCAATCATATTTCTCGACAGCGAGTTGTTTTTATTCGAGGAATTAACTAAAATTAAAAAATGTATAACGAAATCCAACAAAATGGCATTTCATCGGCGTTGGCTGGAATCGGGATGTATGGCCATTTTGGGCGATATCTATACAATCTTAAGACACATTATTAGACACAATTTAGGTTGTGCACCACTACATTCTTCAATCATATTTCTAGACAGCGAGCTGTTTATTTTCGAGGAATTAACTAAAATAAAAACAATTATAGCGAAATCCAACAGGATGGCATTTCATCGACGTTGGCTAGGCTTGGCCATGTTGGTCGAGATCTATGCAGTCTTCAAGACAAATTATTAGATAAAATTACGGGTTTTGTATAATAAAAAGTATACACTACATTCTTCAATCATAGTTCTCGACAGCGAGCTGTTTATTTTTGAGGAATTAACTTAAACAAAAAAATGTATAGTGGATTTGCGCCATCTCCACATCTCTGTTTAACAAAACTTCAGCCAACACGGCCGACCATTAGTATGTGAAATTCATTTTATATCAATCAATTCACTGTAAAATGACGTAAAAATACCCAACATGTCAATATCAACAATAAGTAATATAACAACAAACATTTTCTGCGAAGTATGATGACTTAATCCAAAACAGTCGAATATTTTACAATTTCACGGAGCGGAGCACTTCACCGATAGAAACAAAATGGCGGATGTTCAGAAAATTTTACCGCTAGATCGAGATTCCTTCCACTTCTCGAAGCCATACGAGATTTCAGTCAGCTGCGCTATATCTCCATTAGTGGTCACCATTCACCTCTTGTTACTTCACTGTTATTACGAAGGAGGAAATAATATTGTCTAATAAATAAACGAAGAAGTTTATTGTTGTCTTCTCCTTGACAGCGTATATCAAAAACTGTCTCGCCGTTTGTAGACGTTTATTTTATGCACTAATTTTCTAATAACTAACAAAATGATCAATATTTACATTTATTTACCTTTGCTAGCTTGGTGTTCATGTCAAAAGTTTTCACATGTTTTTTCCCGTTGATATTTTGTTGAGTGCCTGGCAGTTATAGTTGTAGCACTTCACGGACAGCACGGCCGCCAGACCGAATGTCTGTATACCTATGCAATGGTGTAGATGAAGAGGACCACCACACGAAATACATGGCTTTAATCCGTCTGCTAAAATTTCTAACTCTACCACTCGTCTGCCAAGTGTCCATGGTTCATGTGTATCGTCAGCTTTTACGAATTCCTCATGACCCAGAATTGAGATATCTGGCAAATTACTTGTTGATGATGTCGAAGAAAAATATGAATGGTCGTCCAGCGATTTCTGTAAATTCCATTTCTGTTTCAAAGTATCAGATGCTAATTTAATCTTAATTGAAGCTGATGTTCTAAGGAATCTTCCCTTTAATCTATGATGCGGCATTGTATAATTATTTAAAACGGCAAACATATCACGGTATGAAAATATGTAAACAAAAATACCGGCCAAAAAATATTAAAACATACTTTTAATATATGGCGCCATCTGTTAGGCGACGTCCGATTGTCGTAATATTGAAATATAAAATATGTTATTACGCATAGTTTTCAGATTATTTGTATATAAAATGAATTATATTAACATCGGTTCATTAAAATTTCTATAATAAACCAATATATTGTGATTTGTGGGCGAAACAGTTTACGACATTACCTAACGTATTACGTCATACGGCGCATGCGTATATTGACCAGCCAACCTCCTTAAGTCAATAGGGACTTCATTTTTCATCTGAAATTTACCAAACTTTACCAGATTTGTTGACTTTTTTTATTTTTTTTATTTTTTGTTATTTTTATTAGCTCTACTGATCAGAGATCAGCAGAGCTTATGCCGTGGTGCGGCGTCCGGCGTCCGTCTGTCCGTCCGTCCGTCCGTTAACTTTTTTTTTGTAGCGACTACTCCTCTGAAACTACTGAATAGATTTTCATGAAACTTTACGGAAATGTTGCCCATAAGTCTAGTTGATCCTAGCAAAAATTCATGTAGATGTGAAATCCAAGATGGCCGCCAAATCTAAAAATAGGTTTTTAAAAAACAAGTTTGTAGCGACTACTTCTTGAAAACTCTAAGGGATATTGCTATGGGACTTTTTCTAAAATGATCAGCATGACATGATGTTGGTCCTTGTCGAAAATCGTTTTGATTCGACGTTAAACATGGCTGCCAGCGGCCATCTTTGTTTACATAGAGTTATATAATGAAAACTTGTAGCGACTACTCCTCTAAAACAACTTGACGGATTTTCATGAAACTTCACAGGAATGTTGCTCTTGATGTCTAATTAATCCTAGCAAAATTTCAGGTCGGCCGGAAATTCAAGATGGCCGCCACGGCTTAAAATAGATTTTTAAAAAATAAGTTTGTAGCGACTACTTCTTGAAAACTATAAGAGATATTGATATGGGACTTTTTCTAAAATGATCAGCATGACATGATGTTGGTCCTTGTCGAAAATCGTTTTGATTCGACGTTAAACATGGCTGCCAGCGGCCATCTTTGTTTACATAGAGTTATATAATGAAAACTTGTAGCGACTACTCCTCTGAAACTACTTGACGGATTTTCATGAAACTTCACAGGATTGTTGCTCTTGATGTCTTATTGATCCTAGCAAAATTTCAGGTTGGCCGGAAATTCAAGATGGCCGCCACGGCTAAAAATAGATTTTTTAAAAATAAGTTTGTAGCGACTACTTCTTGAAAACTATAAGAGATATTGATATGGGACTTTTTCTAAAATTATCAGCATGACATGATGGTTATCCGAGTCGAACATTATTTTAATTCGACATTAAACATGGCTGCCAGTGGCCATCTTTGTTTACATAGAGTTATATAATGATAACTTGTAGCGACTACTCCTCTGAAAATACTTGACGGATTTTCATGGAACTTCATACGAATGTTGCTCTTGATGTCTAATTGATCCTTGCAAAATTTCAGGTCGGCCGGAAATTCAAGATGGCCGCCATGGCTAAAAATAGATTTTCAAAATACAAGTTTGTAACGACTACTTTTTGAAAACTATAAGTGATATTGATATGGGACTTTTTCTAAAATGATCAGCATGACATGATGTTGGTCCTTGTCGAAAATCGTTTTGATTCGACGTTAAACATGGCTGCCAGCGCCATCTTTGTTTACATAAGAGTTATATAATGATAACTTGTAGCGACTACTCCTCTGAAACTACTTGACGGATTTTCATGAAACTTCACACGATTGTTGCTTTTGATGTCATATTGATCTTAGCAAAATTTCAGGTCGGCCGGAAATTCAAGATGGCCGCCATGGCTAAAAATAGATTTTTAAAAAATAAGTTGTAGCGACTACTTCTTGAAAACTATAAGAGATATTGATATGGGACTTTTTCTAAAATGATCAGCATGACATGATGGTTATCCGAGTCGAACATTATTTTGATTCAATGTTAAACATGGCTGTCAGTGGCCATCTTTGTTTACATAGAGTTATATAATGAAAACTTGTAGCGACTACTTGACGGATTTTCATGAAACTTCACAGGAATGGTGCTCTTGATGTCTTATTGATCCTAGTCAGGTCGGCCGGAAATTCAAGATGGCCACCACGGCTAAAAATAGATTTTCAAAAAACCAGTTTGTAGCGACTACTTCCTGAAATCAAAATCAATCAGTAGAGCTTCAAGGTCATTGACCTCTTGTTTTTTTAAATTATTTTAGCTGTACTGGCCGAAGGCCAGCAGAGCTTATGTATGGGATGGTGAGTTGGCCGTCGTCCGTCGTCCGTCTGTTAACTTTTGCCTTGTGAACACTCTAGGGCCTGTATTATTAATCAAATCTTTATGAAACTTTGCCAGTGTCTTTATATCAATGAAAGCTCGGATAGGTTCAAAAACCAGCCGGATCGGATAAATTTCACCAGAGTTATGGCCCTTGTTTTGCTGAAAAATGCCATATTCAGCCTTGTGAACACTTTAGCATCTTCATTTATTATTTGATCTTTACCAAACTTGCACAGATTGGTAATATCAGTGAAAGCTTGGACAAGTTGAAAACCAGCCAAATCGGATGAGTAACACCGGAGTTATGGCCCTTGTTTGTTATGAAAATGCGATTTTCTGCCTTGTGAACGCTCTAACACCTTCATTTATTATTTGATCTTTACCAAACTTCACAGATTGTTAATATCAATGAAACTCAAATAAGTTCGAAAACCAGCTAAATCGGATCGGTAACACCGGAGTTATGGCCCTTGTTTTTTCTGAAAATGCTATTTTCTGCCTTGTGAACACTCTAGGGCATTAACTATTTATCGGACCTTTACTTAACTTTGCCTGTGTCTTTATATCTATGAAAGTTCGGACAAGTTCGAAAACCGGTAAGATCGAAATAATTTTACCGAAGTTATGGCCCTTGTTTTGCTGAAAAATGCCATATTAAGCCTTGTGAACACTCTAGCACCTTCATTTATTTTTTGATCTTTACCAAACTTGCACAGATTGTTAATATCAATGAAAGCTCGAACAAGTTCGAAAACGGACCATTAACAGCTAGATCGGACCATTAACAGCGGAGTTATTGCCCTTGATTTAGTTAAAATTGCTGTTAAGTTAATTCGATAGGGCCTTCATCTTTCATCCAATCTTACAAACTTTACCTGATTGTTTATATAAATGAAAGCTAGGAAAAGCGAAAACCAGCTAGATCGGACCATTAACAGATGAGTTATGGCCCTTGATTTAATTAAAAATGCTATATTTTGCTTCGTTAAGATGATAGGGCCTTCATTTTTCATGCGATCTTTATGAAACTTTACTAGATTGTTAATATAAATAACAGCTCGATTTCAGTTTGAAAACCAGCCAGATCGGACCAGTAACAGTTGAGCTATGGCCCTTGATTTAAATAAAAATCCTATATTTTGCCTCGTTAAGACGATAAGGCCTTCATCTTTCATCCGATCTTTAAGAAACTTTACCAGATTGTTAATATCAATAAAAGCTTGGACAAGTTCGAAAACCATCCAGATTGGATCATTTACATCGGAGTCATGGCCCTTGATTTTCTGAAATATGCTATATCATGGCCTCATTAAGACGAAAGGGCCTTCATTTGGCCGGATTTCATTGAAACTTTGCAGGGATGATCAGTACCAAGCCTAGTTGTACATAGTCACCGTGTTCCAGTTGAATGCTTTTGGCGGAGTTATAGCCCTTTAAAGGTTTTAATACAAAAACTTTGTTCGGACTAGTTCTCCTGAACCCCTGGCCTGATTAAACGAAACTTTTTAGGGATGATCAATTCTATGTCTAGTTGTGCAAATCATCGCCATGTTCCGGTTGAAAGATTTTTGGCGGAGTTATGGCCATTTAAAGGTTTTAATACACAAAATTTGTTCTGACTAGTTCTCCTGAACCCCTGGCCGGATTTAAACGAAGCTTTTCAGGGATGATCAATTCCATGTCTAGTTGTGCAAATCATTGTTCTATTCCGGTTGAATGACTTTTTTGGCATAATTATGGCCCTTTAAAGGTTTTAATACACAAGCTTTGTGTGATCTACTTCTCCTGAACCCCTCGCCAGATTTCAATGAAAAGTTTGCAGGGATGATCAGCACCAAGCCTAGTTGTGCATATCATCGTCACGTTCCGGTTTACAGATATTTGATTTTGATACCACACTTTTTTTCCCGGCTAGTTTTCCTGAACCCCTGACTGGATACAAACGAAACTTGACAAGGATGATCAGTATCAAGCCTAGTTGTGCATATCATCGCCATATTTCGGTTGAATGATTTTTGGCAGAGTTGTGACCCTTTAAATGTTTTAATACACAAACTTTGTCCAGATTAGTCTCTTCTGAACTCTTTGCCAGATTTCAGCGAATCTTGGCGAGGATGATCAGTACTAAGGCTAGTTGCACCTGTCATTGCCATGTTCTGGTTGAATGAATTTTGAAAGACTTATAGCCCCTTATACATAAACTTGTGTTGAGCCAGTAGAGCATTGTTTATAAAGACTAACACATTACTAGTTAGTTTCTGGAAAAATAAGGATGTGTTGTTGATTTAACTTTTTAGCAATATTAATCTTTAGCATGTTGCACCTGTCATTGCCAAGTTTTGGTTGAATGATTTTTGAAAGACTTATGGCCCCTTATACGACTTTATGTTGAGCCAGTAGAGCATTGTTTATAAAGACTAACACACTACTAGTTAGTTTCTGGAAAACTAAGGATGTGTTGTTGATTTAACTTTTTAGCAATATTAATCTTTAGCATTGATATTCAGGTACTCTGGATTTGAAACTGCCTATACGCCCCTTGTTAATTCTCGATTTATCCGCCTAATGGCTAATAAGCTGGTTCCCTGATTACTCTGCGGTAAACAACAGGGTGACAGGTGCGCAATGGCCATTTTTGATGCGATCGATTATCCTGAAATGAGTTGATGCTGACATAAAGCTGAATTATTAACATACTACTTTTCAAATATAGAGCTCAGTTATTTAAATATGCATGTATTGCTTTTTATTTATTGAAACAATTATGGAATTCATAACATAACTTGGATTTTAACGGCGAAAATAGACTCGATAGCTGTGTTGATTTTCTTTTTCTACAGTTTTCGGCTTGAAACGAGAATGTACATTTCTTGAAATTTAACTCTTTCATTAACGGTACGATATTCA
>JAWPHD010010276.1:0-95381 GCA_037043455.1 Cyrtodaria siliqua | reverse complement strand
TTTAAGCTATCTGCCCTTTGCTTGGATAGTGAAGGTCACAACGACATTTGCTTTGTCACGTTGCAATGTACCACTCAAGATACAAATATAAGCAAAGTTTGAAAGGTCTTAGTGCATACAGTTTGTGAAAAAGTGACCTAAACGCCAAAGTTGAAGTTAAAAAATATAAGGTTATCTGCCCTTGCTTGGATGGTCAAGGTGACTTCCACATTTGCTTTGTCACGTTGCGATATACCACTCAAGATACAACTATAAGCAAAGTTTTAAAGGTCTAGTGCATACAGTTTGTGAAAAGGTGACATAAACGCAAAAATTGAACATAACAATTATTAAGTTATCTGCCCTTTGCTTGGAGGGTCAAGGTAACTTCCACATTTGCTTTGTCAGATTTCCATGTACCACCCAAGATACAACTATATGCAAAGTTTGAAAGGTCTAGTGCATACAGTATGTGAAAAAGTGACCTAAACGGAAAAGTTGAACCTAAAAATTAGTAAGTTATCTGCCCTTTGCTTGGAGGGTCAAGGTCACTCCACATTTGCTTTGTCACGTTGCGATGTACCACCCATGATACAACTATAAGCAAAGTTTGAAAGGTCTAGTGCATACAGTTTGTGAGAAAATGACCTAAACGCAAAACTTGAATGTTGCCGCCGCCGCCGCGGAAAAGCAACACCTATATGTCTCTTTTTTTTCTTCGAAAAGGCGAGACAAAAAAAACAAAATTAAGCAAATTAATAGACAAACAAGTCACAATTTTAGCATCCTACGATCCAGAAGTACTTGCTCACCGGTCTGACACCTTTTATGGCAGCAGACAATGAAAGAAATATAAAAAGATCGGACAGGGAAAGCAGCATTCAAGGAGGACAGTAAACCACAAAACACAGAAACAAACACGCAAACAGACAAACAAGAAGGCAAAAGCAATAATAAATGCTAGCGACATCACAAACACAAAAAGGGTTGACAATAGGGCTACTGCCTTGGAACGGTCAGTGGCAAAGTAGGCCACTGGGGGTTTAAACCGGTTCTAGGGTGCACCAAACCTCACACTTACCCTACTGTCATCCCATTAAAACAGGACAGTGTAAATAAAGAAATCCCCGCCATGATCTAATCTCTCACCAACAAGGCAGCATCAATAGGCAATATAAGTTAAACACAAATATGCTCGTGTAAAAATAATACAAAAAAAACAATAGCCTAGAAAGCCACAATGAAGGTACTCAGTGACTTTGCAGAAGCCAGAGCAGTAAGAGAATAAACCATTAGGGCACGACAAGAAAGATCATGGACAAACATCAAACGCCACCGTGCCAATGGGCTTTAGGTAGGCGTCATCATAGTGTCCACAGAAATCGCACGTTTTAGATGCGAAATTCTATGATATTTAACGACTTTACTGTGCTTGTTTAAATGTATTTTAAATGATAAATAACATGGTTCTGCCCATAAAATTGTTTACATGTACCAAATCACGAAAAGGAAATTGTTATCCGGTAGGAATGTAATACTGGTAGGTAAAATGTCATTGACTTGAAATGATGAATGATGTTTCTGAAAGCATGCAGTCTCATTGAAAGTGCACAATATAATATACAACAAATATGAAATAGATTCTTTTATATGTTTACATAATATTTTGAGACATATTTGTAATCGATCACTGTTCGTGCTATGGCAATTTTCAGAAACAAACTGTAAGATTACCATATTAGCATAAGTCAGTCTGTAATCCTAACTCGTGCTTTCATATATTTCTTGCAAATCACGAAATGCATCCTAATAATAGAAGGTTACATCGGTAAGAAGTCTCAGTTTTGGTAGACAAACGCTACACAACCAAAGCCGTTTGCGAAATATTACATACTTTGTGACAATCCACTTACAGTTTTAAATCAGCATCCCAAATATGTCTTCTTAAACTGTTATAGAACACAACTAAAATAGACCCGCGTCGGGCATACTAAATAAAGCTAAATAAAGTAATTGGCCTAGCATCCGTCCAACGAAAAGGGGTACATATTCGACCACCAGCGTACCGTTCGCCAATCTCGGGGTATGGAATTTTATACAAAAAACGAAAATGGTCCGAATATGGCGTGAAAAATGTGGTTACACCCCTATCATCAAAAGTGTATTCGGCATGCTCCCATTGTGTTACAGTGTGGCGAATTCATCGCCTACGGATGCAAAGATGTGATTTAAAATTAGAGAGAAACAAATATGCTACATACCTTAAATCTAATAAGTTGCATTAAAATACATTTACTTTCTTTTTCATTTATTTTCCTACTTCATGACCCGTTGTATAACTTCTGTGTAATTAAAGCTGGATTGCTAATGCCCTAATTGATAATCTGATAGCACAGTTTACATGTGCACCCTATGGTGGCATATTTCTGCCACGAGATAGCTAGATAATTATCATGATTATTGCGAGATAGTAGCATGTATTTTTCGAGATAATGATGAATTTTCGCGAAAATCTTATAAAATGTGTAAGATAAAAATATCTATAATTCTTTGTTATCATGTTGAATGCCACGCTAATGCCCACTTCTGCCATCATGATTCTGGTTTCTAGAGAATTATCACGATACCCGTGGCATGCTTTCTTCGAGATAGTGATAGAATATTCACGAAAATCTCTCAGTTATCTTGTTAAATGCCGCGACACTACTGATCACGATAGTTCTGGTTTCGCGATCAATAATGTTATTGAGTTAACTATAAATATTTACGAGATAGAAACGTGAATTTTCATGATAATTAGTCAGCATTATTATGAAAACAAATTTCAAATGTTAACTATTGGGCTAACGTGATGACAGAAGTGAGCAGTATCTCAGCAAGTTTTGTTAGATAAAATTGTTGAAAATTAAAGAGAAAATGTAACATTATCGCGAAAAATACACGATAAAGTTTCTAGCTATCTCGTTGCAGATATATGCCACCATAGTACCCTTGTGCATGATTGTGCATGCTTGTGATAACGTTGCTATATATGATATATTACTATATAAATAACAGTGCAGTGGAAATATTTGTCCTCTAAATATTTAACATGACCTTGGTAGAAGAACCCACTGCGTGCGTGCGTAAGCAAACAAGAAAACAGGTACAAGTAGAGCGCAGTTCACGCCTAAAACAATACTTATTTACATTAACGACCTCGACCTTGCAATACACAAAACACAGGAAAATATATGACACACTTTATTTTTTGTCACTTGGAAATAGACCTGAGAACACTCGTAATAACTAAAAGACAGAAGCGTCAAATTCAGACATATTGACATAAGTTTGGCCGGAATGTAATCACTGATGTGTAAAAAGTAGGTTACGGTTTGGTGACCACTGTTGGGTCAGAACGTATAATACTCGTGTAGATATTTCTGTACGCTGTCTCTACCTGTTGGACAAGGATGACCAGCTTTGGCGTTGTCAGTCACATATATAACATCTATAAAGTGTGTAAGTACGCTATGCATTTATCACTGATATTTCAGTTGGGACATGTTGCTGTCTTGCAGTTTGCATGACGTTTGAAAGCTGTATTGATGTTGTGCGCGAAATCAACCAAATTTAGTACGAACAAGAAATGTCACTGTAAGTGACAAATGACCCCAAAGTGACCTTTGACCTTTAAGTATGACCTTGACCTTGGAGCCATGGAGCCATGGACCTGGAGTTTGTGCGCGACACGTCGTATGGTTGTGGTGAGCACTTGTGCCAAGTTATTTGAAAATCCGTCCAGGCATGCAAATGTTATTGACCGAACACGATTTGACCTTTGACCTCTAAGTGTGACCTTGACCGTGGGACCACAGACCTGGATTTTGTGCGCGACACATCGTCTTGTTGTGTTGAGTACGTGTGCCAAGTTATTTGAAAATCCGTCCAGGAATGCCAGAGTTATTGACCGGACATGATCTCAAAGTGCGACCTTGACCTTGAAGCCACAGACCTGGATTTTGTTCACGAAACGTCATAAAAATAGATTAGGATCATTCACATAGGCCTACTTATGGTTTGAACACGTTAACGTCGTGTAGATGTTAGTGTGTATGATGTGTTTTATATTTTGAAAACTGTATGGTAGCTATTGTGTTAAAAATGATCAAAGTTGATAAAGTATGTCAACGAGTATGAGAGTGGACCTTTGGAAACGGCCGAACACGATAAATACGAAATATTGTAGTATCGGTTTGATTGAGACTGTTCATGAAGGGCAGTGACATATGTTTGCTACCTTTCACGCCCCCTAGCCTCGGGTTGAGCAGTCAAAATTCGTAAAATCAATAGTACAGAATTTAACCATCCCGAAGATGGCATGCACACACCGCTATCCCAAGATGTATCTCTAAGTGTTATAGTATTGAAAATACGGTCCGGACAAGCATTTTCTATGACAGAGGTCAAAGGTCAAGGTCGTAGTGACCTTATTTTGGAAGGCGACACACCGCTATCTCAATATGTATCCACATACCAAGTTTGGTATCTCTAACATGTCTAAGTGTTATAGTATTGAAAATACGGTTCGGACAAGCATTTTCTATGACAGAGGTCACAGGTCAAGGTTACCTGACCTTATTTTGATACGAGACACACCGCTATCCCAAGATGTATTCACACACCAAGTTTGGTATCTCTAAGTGTTATAGTATTGAAAATACGGTCCGGAAAGCATTTTCTATGACAGAGGTTACAGGTCAAGGTCACAATGACCTTATTTTGGTACGTGAAACACCGCTATCCCAAGATGTATTCACATAACACGTTTGGTATCTCTAAGTGTTATAGTATTGAAAAAACGGTCCGGACAAGCATTTTCTATGACAGAGGTCACAGTGACCTTATTTTGGTACGCAACACACCACTATCCCAAGATGTATCCACATACCAAGTTTGGTATTTCAGTCTTATAGTATTGAAAATATGGCCCGGACAAGCATTTTCGGAACATTTTCTATGACAGAGGTCACAGGTCAATGTCACTGTCACCTTATTTTGGTATACGACACAACGCTATCCCAAGATGTAGTCAAATATCAAGTTTGGTATCTGTTATAGTATTGAAATTACGGTCCGGACAAGCATTTTCTATGACAGAGGTCACAGATCAAGGTCAAGGTCACAGTGACCTTTTTTTGGTACGCGACACACCGCTATCCTATGATGTATCCACATACCACGTTTGGTAGATCGGACAGGGAAAGTAGCATTCAAGGAGGACAGTCAACCACAAAACCAGAAACAAACACGCAAACAGACAAACAAGAAAGCAAAAGCAATAATAAATGCAAACGACATCACAAACACAAAAGGGTTGAAAATAGGGCTATCGCCTGGGAACGGTCAGTGGCAAAGTAGGCCACTGGGGGTTTAAACCGGTTCTAGGGTGCACCAAACCTCACACTTACCCTACTGTCATCCCATTAAAACAGTACAGTGTAAATAAAGAAATCCCCGCCATGATCTAATCTCTAACAGTATAAGTAAAACACAAATATGCTCGTGTAAATATAATACAAAAAAAAACAATAGCCTAGAAAGCCACAATGAAGGTACTCAATGACTTGACAGAAGTCAGAGCAGTAAGAGAATAAACCATTAAGGGCACGACAAGAAAGGTCATAGACAAACATCAAACGCCACCGTCCCAATGGGCTTTAGGTAGGCGTCATCATAGGGTCCACAGCCTGTCCGGTCATAGTACAATTAAAGAGGAAAGCATAGTGGCGAACTGTAAAAGGGTCCACCACCAAGCGTGCCAGTACGTTGCAAAATGATAGGGTCATAACCTCTTTTGATAAACTTTTTAACAAGTTTAACAAAGATAGTATGAAAGTGATCATGACCAAGAATCTTACGAAGTTTATAAATCACATTACCATAGAAGTCAGGTTGCGATAGTCATTGTCGCAGAAGAGTCCTTAAATTATTTTTATATTTGGAAAGAAGATCAGGGTTACGATAATAAAATTTTGCAAAGGTTTGACGAAGTTTATGGCAACGGTAATCCTGATTGAGTAACATTTTAGTTATACAAAGATTACGAATATTAAAGTCCTCTACTCGAGAACAAGCTCTAGAAAAACGAATAAGTTGAGACACATACACCCCATAAGAAGTTGCTCGGGGAACATCCCCATCCAAGTGGGGATAATTAACAATGTCTATAATTAAAATCATCTCTCTTGTCATAGATTTTGCTAATTATTTTACCATTTTCAATCGAGAGATCTGAATCAAGAAAAGAAGCGTTATTATCAGATATATTAGCTTTGTTAAGCTGAAGTTATTTAGGATAAATATAATTAACCGTAGTTGGAAAGATAGGGTTGTCAATGTTCAATATGTCATCCAGATACCGAGAGGTGTCATTAAAGGCTTCAATAACATCTGCCTGGGTATCTGGTGAAAGACTCAACATGAAATCCCTTTCATAGCAAAATAAAAACAAATCTGCGACAAGTGGTGCACAGTTCGTACCCATAGGGATGCAACAATTTGTCTATAAACGGTGGTTCCATACCTGACGAAAATATTATCTAATAGGAAGATGAGTGCTTCACAAACTTCATAGCAAGTCCACATAGTATATTTGTCTAAACTGCCGTTAGTAAAAAACGCTTTTATATTATTACATGCCAAAAATGTAGTATTTTCTCTAGCGAATGTTTTTTGAATAAGAGAAATTAGCTTGTCTTTAATAAGGTGATGTGGTAAGGTTGTATATAGTGTAGATAAGTCATAAGTGCTTATTGATGAAACTTGATCTTTATTGAAAATTGTACCAAGAACGACTCCTGAACTTTTTATAGACCAAAATAAATTAATCCCAGAGTTTTCATAAGTTTTATCACAATATAGTTTAATGTGATCTTTAACGGCAGTAAGACAAGAAGTTAAAAGTTTGGAGATGTTTGTTGTGGTGCAGGCACTAGAATTAGAAATAAAGAGGAATCCAGTACATAGTAGGCAGTTTATTTTGCTTATCGTTTACACCAGCCTTGAAAGTAGTGCACCGAGTGATATGTACGGAAACAACATCATCCTCAGTAGAATTAACTGGAGTATACAAATTGATGCTGCCGAGTTCCAGAGATAAAACATTGACGTAATGTAGGCGTCAAACAATAATTACATTATTAATATATATAATTAGCTGCTTTATCTGCAGGAACTAAAACAAATTTATTATGAAATTCCTGAATTCCCGATTTTAAATTACGAAAGGAAAACCTAGGTCTCCGGAGGAAGTAAAGAGGGGTTAGAGTCTTATAGTATTGAAAATATGACCCGGACAAGCATTTCGGAAGGACGGACGGACAGGGTGCAAACCTATAGTCGCCCCGGGACAGGTGGGGGACTAAAAACATGCAAAATCTCAATATACAATATTTGACCCCGGGGACTTCATTTAAACATTTGAATCTGTCCAGCGGTTCTTTAGAAGATGATTTTTTAGAGTTTCGACCATATATGGTGATGGCGGCCATCTTGGATGTCGCGCTGACCTAATTTTATCAAATCTAAAAAGCATTCATCTAAGGATCAACCATGCGAAGTTTGGTCATAATTGGCCAAACGGTTTCTGAGGAGAAGTCGTTTGAAGAAAAGTTAACGACGACGACGCCGACGGATGACGTACGAAGAGTGATCCCAGTAGATCACCTTGAGCCTTCGGCTCAGGTGAGCTGAAAATTGGACATGGCAATGCCGACATACAAAAAAAATGTTGATGTCCGTATAACAAAGTTAAAAAGGTTAACATAACATATATTTTGGAGAAAGTAGATCATAGTGACATAGTTTTCAGGGTAAGGTCAGTGCTTGATGAGAGGAAGGTGTTATTAAAGTTTAATGAAGATCGGACATGGTAATGCTGAGATATAATTAAAAACTTAATCCCCCCAACCCCACCAGGCGCCAACTTAAAATAAAAGGTTATCGTAACGCATATTTTGGAGAAAGTATTTTTCAGGGTATGGCGAGTGCTTGATGAGAGGGAGGTGCTTTTTAAAGTTTGATGAAGATCGGCCATGGTAATGCTGAGATATATAGAAGACGCCCGCGCGGGCGCGCCCGCCCGCTCGATTACGCCAATCTTTAACCCGATTTTTTTGCTTTAAAAAAAAAGTCTAAAAATGACCAAAATCTAAACATGGTCCTTAAATTATTTTGAGACGTATAGATATCAAACTGCGATGACTGTTCTAGATTACAGCTGACTGAATGAACTACATGTAAGTACAAGATTTGATTAACTGTCATACATGTCATAAGACTGACTTTTCATATCATGTGAATTATCTTATCATGTGATACTAGTAATTATTTTATGCATTACACAGATTAGATAAATATATTGAACACGTTTTTAATTGTACCTCATCCGGTTTAACCTTTTTGGTTGCTAATAGTGTCAACATGGTTTAAATTCATTAATAAAGCAAAAATAGGAATGTCATACTAATTCTACTGGAACTCAAATTCTACCTTCAAATTACTGAAAGTACTGCCTGTCCGAGGTGTTTGCATGAACATAAATATAAGAACAAGAGGTCAATGACCTTGAAGCTCTACTGATATGTTTTAATAGCTAGATCAGCATTCCTGTGAAGTTTCATAAAAATCTGTCAAGTAGTTTCAGAGGAGTACTCTTTACAGGTTTTTACTATATAACTCTATGTAAACAAAGATGGCCACTGGCAGCAATGTTTAATGGCGATTCCAAAAAAAAAATCGACAACGATCAACCTGAAATTTTGCTAGAATCAACTAGACATCAAGAGCAACATTCCTGTGAAGTTGTATGAAAATCCGTCATGTGTTTCAGAGGAGTAGTCGCTACAAATATTTACTATAGAACTCTATGTAAACAAAGATGGCCACTGTCGTTAATTTCGAAATAATTTTCGACAAGGATCAACATCATGTTATGCTGATCATTTTAGAAAAATTCCCATATCAATATCACTTATAGTTTTCAAGAAGTAGTCGCTACAGACTTGTTTTTTAAAAATCTATTTTTATCCATGGCAGCCATCTTGAATTTCCGGCCGACTAGGATCAATTAGACATCAAGAGCAACATTCTTGTGAAGTTTCATGAAAATCCGTCTGGTAGTATCAGAGGAGTAGTCGCTACAAGTTTTTATTATATAACTCTTTAAACAAAGATGGGCGCATGTTTAATGTCGAATCAAAACAATTTTTGACAAGGACCAACATCATCTCCGGCCGATCATTTTAGAAAAAGTCCCATATCAATATCGCTTATAGTTTTCTAGAAGTAGTCGCCATAAATTTGTTTTTAAAAATCTATTTTTAGCTTTGGTGACCATCTTGGATTTCGCATCAAAGTGATTTTTTTTTGCTTGGATCAACTAGACATCATGGGCAACATTCCTGTAAAGTTTCATGAAAATCCATCAAGTAGTTTCAAAGGAGTAGTCGCTACAAAAAAAGTTTACGGACAGACAGACCATGGCATAAGCTAACAAGAGATCAATGACCTTGAAGCTCTACTGATAGATTTTGATAGCTAGGTCAGCATTCCTGTGAAGTTTCATAAAAACTGTCAAGTAGTTTCAGAGGAGTAGTTGCTGCAAGTAGAAGTTTTTAATATATAACTCTAGGTAAACAAAGATGGCCACTGGCATCCATGTTTAATGTTGAATCAATATAATTTTCGACAAGGATCAACATCTTGTCATGCTGATCATTTCAGAAAAAGTCCCATATCAATATCACTTACAGTTTTCAAGAAGTAGTCGCTACAAACTTGTTTTTAAAAATCTACGTTTAGTCGTGGTGGCCATCTTGAATTTCCGGCCGACCTGAAATTGTGCTAGGATCAACTAGACATTAAGAGCAACATTCCTGTGAAGTTTCATGAAAATCCGTACAGTAGTTTCAGAGGAGTAGTCACTACAAATTTTTACTATACAAACTCTATGTAAACAAAGATGGCCACTGGTGCCCAGGTTTAATTTTGATTCAAAATAATTTTCGACAAGGATCAACATCTTGTAATGCTGATCATTTTAGAAAAAGTCCCATATCAATATCACTTACAGTTTTCAAGAAGTAGTCGCTACATACTTTTTTTTTAAAATCTGTTTTTAGCCATGGCGGCCATCTTGAATTTCCAGCCGACCTAAAAAAAATCTGGGATCAATTAGACATCAAGAGCAACATTCCTATGAAGTTTCATAAAAATGTGTCCAGTAGTTTCAGAGGAGTAGTCGTTAAAGGTTCTTACTATATAAATTTATGTAAACAAAGATGGCTGCTATCGGCCATGTTTAAAGTCGCATCGAAATAAATTTCGACAAGGATCAACATCATGTCATGCTGATCAATTTAGAAAACATCCCATATCAATATCTCTTACAGTTTTCAAGAAGTAGTCGCTACAAATTTATTTATTTTAAATCTATTTTTAGCTGTGGCGGCCATTTTGAATTTCCGACGAGCCTGACATTTTTCTAGGATCAACTAGACATCAAGAGCAACATTCCTGTGAAGTTTCATGAACATCCGTAAAGTAGTTTCAGAAGAGTAGTCGCTACAAGTTTTTACTTTATAACTATGTAAACAAAGATGGCCACTGGCAGCCATGTTTAACGTCGAATCAAAATAATGTTCGACTCGGATCAACATCATGTCATGCTGATCATTTTAGAAAAAGACCCATATCAATATCACTGATAGTTTTCAAAAAAGTAGTCGCTACAAACTTATATTTTAAAAATCTTTTTTTAGCTGTGGCGGCCATCTTGAATTTCTGGCCGATCTGAAATTTTGCTAGGATCAATTAGATATCAAGAGCAACATTCCTGTAAAGTTTAATGAAAATCCGTCAAGTAGTTTCATAGAAGTAGTCGCTACACGCTTTTACTATGTAACTCTATGTAAACCAAGATGGCCGCTGGCAGCCATGTTTAACATTGAATCAAAATGATTATCGACAATGACCAACATGATGTCATGCTGATCATTTTAGAAAAAGTCCCATATCAATATCACTTATAGTTTTCAGGAAGTAGTCGCTACAAAAGTAGTTGATACAAATTTGTCTCTTTTTAGCCGTAACGGCCACCTTGAAATTTTGCTAGGATCAACTAGACATCAGGAGCAACATTCCTGTGAAGTTTCATGAAAATCCGTCAAGTAGTTTCGAGGAGTAGTCGCTACAAGTTTTTATTATATAACTCTATGTAAACAAAGATGGACGCTGGCGGCGAGGTTTAATGTTTAATCGAAATAATTTTCAACGAGGATCGACATCATGTCATGCTAATCATTTTTGAAAAGGTCTCATATCAATATCACTTATAGTTTTCAAGAAGTAGTCTCAACAAACTTGTTTTTAAATAATCTATTTTTAGCCCTGGTGGCTATCTGGAATTTCAGGCCGATCTGAAATTTTGCTATGATCATTTTGGTAAAAGATTCAAATCAATATCACTTATGGTTTTTGAGAAGTTGTCGCAACATAATCACATTTTAAAATCTATTTTTAACCATGGCGGCCATCTTGAAATTCCGGCCCGCCTGAATTTTCGCTAGGATTAACTAGACATCAAGAACAACATTCCTGTGAGGTTTCATGAAATTCCATGAAGTAGTTTGAGAGGAGTAGCCGCCACAAGTTTTTCCTGTATAACTCTATGTAAACAAAGATGGCCGCTGGCGGCCATGTTTGACATCCAATCAAAAGAAACTTTGGTTAGGACCAACTACATGTCGTGCCAGTCATTTTGGTAAAGATTCCAAATCAATATCTCTTATGAATCATTGGTTTTTCGGTAGTAGTCACCACAAAATCACATTTTTAAAATGTAATTTTAGCCGTGGCGGCCATCTTAAATTTCCGGCCGACCTGAATTTTTGCTAGGATCAACTAGACATCAAGAGCAACATTCATGTGAAGTTTCATGAAAATCCGTCAAGTAGTTTCAGAGGAGTAGTCGCCACAAGAAATAAATAAGGACAGACGATGGACGCCGCTCCAAGGCATAAGCTCTGCTGATCTTTGATCAGTAGAGTAAAAATGAAGAATAAAAAGAACAAAAAACAAAAATCCAGTGGGATTTGAACCCACGGCCTTAGCTTCCCATTGTACAAGAAGTAATTAAAAAGATTTTTCTATAGTATCATCCATGTTATGTTTTGTCAAAATTGACCAAGCTGTTTCTGAGAAGATTTTTAAAAACTAGAAGGATGTTCCGCGTAACATGTGTGTCGCCTGTCAGCGCTTTGTCAGTATGACAAGTTTTTTTGGACCCTGATAAATGACATTGACAAACTAGCCTGACTAAGTTTTCGTGAGGAAAAAACGAATATTTAACCCATCCTGACCTGAATATATTTGGAATGGTCATGTCGATGTTGTCATGATGAGTATATATTGAAAGCTTGATGAAGAAATACCACGAAATGAGAAAGTTATAGTCAACGTTAAGTTTTCGTGAAGAAAAATTAAGAGTATTTAACCCATATAATGACCTTCAGTGTGACCTTGACCTTTATATTTTAGTATGGTCATGACGACGTTGTCATGATGAATCATTGAAAGCTTGATGAAGAAATATCAGGAAATGAGAAAGTTATAGCCAAGGTTAAGTTTTTGTGAAGAAGAAAATAAGAGTATTTAACCCATATAATGACCTTCAGTGTGACCTTGACCTTTATATTTTAGTATGGTCATGACGATGTTGTCATAATGAGTATATATTGAAAGCTTGATGAAAAAATATCACGAAATGAGAAAGCTATAGCCAACGTTACTTTTATGTGAAGAATAGAATAAAGAGTATTTAACCCATATAATGACCTTCACCTTTATATTTTAGTATGGTCATGACGATGTTGTCATGATGAGTATATACTGAAAGCTTGTTCAAGAAATATCATCAAATGAGAAAGTTATAGCCAACGTTAAGTTTTAGTGAAGAAAAAAATAAAGAGTATTTAACTCATATAATGACCTTCAGTATGACTTTGACTTTTATATTTTAGTATGTTCATGTCGACGTTGTCATGAGGAGTATATATTGAAAGCTTTATGAAGAAATATCATGAAATGAGAAAGTTATAGCCTACGTTAAGTTTTCGTGAAGAAAAAATAAATTATTTAACCCATATAATGATCTTCAGTGTGACCTTGACCTTTATATTTCAGTATGGTCATGTCGATGTTGTCATGATGAGTATATATTGAAAGCTTGAAGAAATATCACGAAATGAGAAAGTTATAGCCAACGTTAAGTTTTCGAGAAGAAAATAATAAAGAGTATTTAACCCATATAATGACCTTCAGTGTGACCTTGACCTTTATATTTTAGTATGGTCATGACGATGTTGTCAAGATGAGTATATATTGAAAGCTTGATGAAGAAATATCACGAAATGAGAAAGTTGTTACAGCCAACGTTGTTTTCGTGAAGAAAAAAATAAAGAGTATTTAATCCATATAATGACCTTCAGTGTGACCTTGACCTTTAATTTTTAGTATGGACATGTCATGTTGGCATGATAATTATATATTGAAAGCTATAGCCAATGTTACGTTTTCGTGACGGACTGACTGACGGACGGACGACAAAGTGATCCCTATGTATCGCATTTTTCTTCAAAAAGGTGACAAAAAAACACTTATGTATGTCTATGTAAAACAGGAGACCCCTGGCGCGGGTCCAAATGTGACCCCAGGGTCACTATTTGAACAATCTTGGTAAAGGACCATAAGCTTTTAGAACATGCAAAATATTAAATCTCTGGCTCTTGTAGTTTCAGAGAAAAAGACTTTTTAAATGTTTTCCTATATAAATCTATGTAAAACTGTGAACCCCGGGGCAGTGCCAAATTTAACCCCAGGGTCACCATTTGAACAAACTTAGTAGTGGACCATAAGCTGATGCTACAAGTAATACATGAGAGCTCTGTGCCTTGTGGTTTCAGAGAAGATGATTTTTTAAAGTTTTTTCCTATACAAGTCTAAGAAAAACATGCAAAATCTCAATATACCAACTTTAGACCCTGGGGCACGGCCATTTTTGACCCTGAGGACTTCATTTGAACAAATTTGATAGCCTAGGCGTTGGCGATCATTTTGAAAGAAAAACTCAAAATCCGTCTAGTGGTTCTTGAGAAGATTTTTTAATGTTTCGACCATATATGGTAATGGCGGCCATGCTGAAAGTCGTGTTGACTTAATTTTAACAAATCTAAAATGCATTCATCTAAGGATCATCCATGTGAAGATTAGTCAAAATTGGCCAAGCGGTTTTGAGGAGAAGTCGTTTGAAGCAAAACTTAATGTCGACGGACGAAGAGTGAACCCAATAGATCACATTGAGCATTCGCTCAGGTGATCTAATACTAGTAACATGACACTGTAATATTAAGCTAAAGTATTTACCTTTAGGCTACCGAGTAATCTATTCCACGTCTGTTTAAATCCATTGTTTATAATTTACTTTTGTTCTGTGATTTTAACGGTTTAAAAAAGTGACATCATCTAAAGTTTTGTTCTGTGATTTTAACGGTTTAAAAAAGTGACATCATCTAAAGTTTCGTTTCATCATCGTGACTAGAAATGAAACAGATAAGAAACTCAGGTGCATAGCCAGGTGGAAACTCGGAAGCTGGAACCGTTCCACTTTTTTTGCCTGATATAGTGTTTGGAAGCCCGAGCATACCCCAGACCCCTTTCGCCGGTCAATTCATACGTTTGGTTTTCACTTTAGTCTGCGCCTGTGCAACTGGAACTATTTTATTTTCACGTGTTATTGAGAAATAACAGGACACTATTAAGAATGACTAACCAATCAGAATGCAGTAAATATGTGTATTGTTTGCAATTTGTAATTATACAAATAAGACATGCTTCAATTCATTTTCTTTAAACATGAATTTGATGTGAATTTTAATAAATAAACATTTAATTCAAGAAGAACAAACTAAAAGTTCAATAGAATTAACTTCGCTTTCCTTTGTATGTGCAATAGCACACCATGTTTTGAGTGAATACATGCTACAACTGGTCATCAACAATTTCTCTCAGCAGGAGTTCTGTATGTTAGTTTGAGGTTGTCAAAGACTTGTTGTTCACTGATCGCTGGTATCTTCCTCCCCTGAAAATAAAATAATAAATAAAATATGAGATGGACCTGGTCTATACCACAGAAATAAGATGATACAATTTATTACTATAATTATATGTGTTAGCTTCTCCCTCATGCGTTCACATAAATAATACAATATTGCCAACTGAGCATCTGCCAGATCCTCAGTGAGTTATACAAGTACACTAGCTCACGCATTGCCAGAACAATAAGCAGAGACTATGTATGCCAGGACAATAATCAGAAACTATGAATGCCAGGACAATAATCAGCGACTATAAATGCCAGGACAATAATCAGAGACTATGAATGCCAAGACAATAATCAGGGGACTATGAATCCCAGGACAATAAATGAAGATGAATGTGAGGACAATAACAAGGGACTATGAATGCTAGGACAATAATCAGAGACTATGAATGCCAAGACAATAATCAGTGACTATGAATGCCAGGACAATAATCAGAGACTAGGTATGCCAGGACAATAATCAGGGACTATGAATGCCAGGACAATAATCAGGGACTATGAATGCCAGGACAATAATCAGGGACTATGAATGTCAGGACACTATTCAGGGACTATGAATGCCAGAACAATAATAATGGACTATGAATGCCAAGTCAATAATCAGAGACTATGTATGCCAAGTCAATAATCGGAGACTATGACTATCGGAGTCCCTGGCAATAATCAGAGACTATCTTCAGTATATTTTTTTTCTTTCATTACTTAAGGTTTTTACTGTCTTTAGCAAAAAATTAGAGGCCCAAGAGGGCCTGTGGACGCTCTACTGGCTAACATGGCTCTTATAACATCAATGAAGCGAGTGACTGCCATTTACGTTTTTTTGAAAGTTTCGGGCAAAAAACAGCTTTTTGACTAAATCAAGGGCCATAACTAAAGAATCTGGTAAAGATCAGATGAAAAATGAAGGCCATACCGTATTAACGAGGCAAAATATAGCATTTATTTTTAACTAAATCAAGAGCCATAACTCCTCTGTTACTGGTCCGACTGGTCCAACATAGAGCTAAAAAAAATAAAATAAAACATATATGAAAAAAAAGGGGAATAATTTCAAAAAATAAATTATGAAAAAAATAAATAATAATAATTAAAAAAAATAAAAAAAATAATTAAAAAAAATAAAAAAGTGAAAACAAATAAATGAAAAAAAAAAAATAATAATAATAATTAAAATTAATAATAATATAAAAAAGACAGTTATAAAATCTGGTAAAGTTTGGCAAAGATCAGATGCAAAATGAAGGCCCTATCGTATTACGAGGCATATTATAGCATTTTTAACAAAATCAAGGGCCATAACTACGCTGTTACTAGTCCGATCTGGTTGGATTTCGAACTTGACCAAGCTTTCATAGACATTAACAATTTCATGAAGTTTGGTAAAGATCGGATGAAAAATGAAGGGGCTATCGTCTTAACGAGGCAAAATATATCAATTTGAAGTAAATCAAGGGCCAGAACTCCGATGTTACTGATCCGATATGGCTGGTTTTCGAACTTGTCTGAGCTTTCATTGATATTAACAATCTGATAAAGTTTGGTAAAGATCGGATGAACAATGAAGCCCCTATAGTCTTAACGAGGCAAAATATAGCATTTTTAACTAAATCAAGGGCATAACTCTGCTGTTACTATTCCGATATGGCTGGTTTTCGAACTTGTCCAAGCTTTCATTGATATTAACAATCTGATCAAGTTTGGTAAAGATCGGATGAACAATGAAGCCCCTATCGTCTTAACGAGGCAAAATATAGCATTTTTAACTAAATCAAGGGCCATAACTTCGCTGTTACTGGTCCGATATGGCTGGTTTTCAAACTTGTTCGAGCTTTAAACGACATTAACAATCTGATAAAGATTGGTAAAGTTTGGATGATCAATAAAGCCCCTATCGTCTTAACGATGCAAAATATAGCATTTTTAACTAAATCAAGGGCTACAACTCTGCTGTTACTGGTCCGATCTGGCTGGTTTTCGAACTTGTCCGAGCTTTCATTGATATTAACAATGTTGTAAAGTTTGGTAAAGATAGGAAGAAAAATGAAGGCCCTATCGTCTTAACGAGGCAAAATTTAGCAATATAGCATTTTTAACTAAATCAAGGGCCATAACTCCGCTGTTAGTTGTCCAATCTGGCTGGTTTCGAACTCATTCGAGCTTTCATTGATATTCACAACCTGTTAAAGTTTGGTAAAGATCGGATGAAAAATGATGGCCCTATCGTCTTAACGAGACAAAAGTTAACAACGGACAACGGACGGACGACGGACAACTCGGCATCCCATAAGCTCTGCTGGCCTTTGGCCAGTAGAGCTAAAAAACAATTCACCTACCTAGCTACCCACTTATAAAATCCTGGGTCGGGAAACCGCAAACAAATGTAATTTTAAGGATGGCCTGAATGCCAAGGCAATAATCAGTGACTATGAATGCCAAGGCAATATTCAGAGACAATGAATGCCAAGGCAATAATCAGACTATGAATGAATAATCAGAGACTATGAATGCCAAGGTAATAAACAGAGACTATTAATGCAGGACTTACGCAAATTTTATACGCACCTGGAGCTCTGGGTGTGGATTTTAATGTTATGCATAAAGCTTTTTTTTACGCAATGGATGTGTTAGAATCATTAACCCTTCTGATATAAATGTCATCACAACAGTTTATAGTGTGGACTTACCAAATTGAAATCATATAGTCCGTGACTTGTAAGCTTCATGTTCAGTTCCCTTGGTGCATACGTCCTCAAATCTCTATTAAACTGTTTGTTCCCTGTCCATCCAACGAGCGCGTAGTAATACTGATGATATGGGGCAACGATGAGGTCAACACGCCTTGCTAGCCAATCACGTGGTTCCTTACCCATCTCTAGAGGAGTCTTTTCACCAGTGCACTGTCTTTGGCGTTTTGCACTGGCCTCATAATCCCCATAACTATCACCATTTATTTGTTGTAGATCATCATTTACAGAGTCTGTGTTGTTGTCTATATTACTACAATGAGTTGTAACACCATTGTCACTTGCAGTACTGCTTTCATGGCTGTGTGCTAAGTTGTCAAGTGCAGAGTTTTTTCCATGTTTTGTTTTAATAGTAGATATATGCCCTGGTTTTAAAGAAGCATTATTGTCACCATCCCCATTATTTGCTGTGGAATTGACCGTACCATCAGTCCGCCTGTATACAACAGTCACATTGTCTGTGCCAGGATGGTCACGTGACCCTTGACCTACCGATTTTGGCACCTTTATTATACCTAACCACTTCTCAAAATGGTCAAGCTGTCCTCTAGCAGACAGTTTGAAATCCTTAGTAAGAACTTCATTATTGTACGTACTGGCTTCATGATTGCCGCATAGGATGATGTCATGTGACTGCAGACTGTGTAACAGCCGGGGTAGGGCACCCTGCTCCCGCCCCTCACGGGGATGTGTAATTAGGATGTCAACATCATGGCCAGTCATCTTACCCCTGGAAGTTAGAAAATAAATTGTCTAAAGATAAAATTATTCCAAAATGTTTGTATAGTTGGCAGTTATTTATATTAGTAATTGATTTGTTTTCTAATGAAGTGGTCAGTTTGCATGATGATATGTGACGACTAGACTATAACTTATCACCTAAATCCTCCATACGGCCTTAAATTACCACCTAAATCCCCCACTAAGCTTTAACTTGCCACCTTAACCCACGACTAGGCTTCAACTTACCGCCTAGACTTTAAATTACTGTCTAAACCCACAACTAGGCTATAACTTACCGCCTAAATCCTCCAGTCAGCTCCATGACTGCTCCAGGCATCACCTGATCCAGATGTCTGTGGACAATGTCCAATATATAGTCAGTCTCAGGTCTCGATACAGATTTGTTCAGATCTTCGTAGAATCCCAACCCTACATGGGAAACAAATTAAAATCAATTCACTGTGACCTTAACCTTTGACTTACTGATTCAAAACTAAATAGGCTTATGACCATTCCCACAACAAACATGTATACTAAGTTTCATGAATACTGTTGCAGTAGAACTTAAAGATATCAATAACTTGGAATTAAAAGTTCACCATGACCTAAACCTTTGACATACATGTACGTGTAGTGACTCCAAATTTAAGAGGTATGACCATTCTCTGTACAAGCATGTATACACAGTTTCATGAAGAATGGTCTAGTGGAACTTTAGATAAGAACCGGAATGTTAATTTAATTCGAGATCGAATAGACAATACAAAATGGTATATTTGTAATCTTTACTTGCATGGTATTCACACAGAATAGCAAACCATTCATTGTTTAATGTCTTCAGGGCTTTTTTACCTTTTATAACAGGGACTGACATTTGGCTACTTCACAATTCAAAATTGGTATTTTAAATTTTCTTTCGCAATTGTGGCAATTTTTTTCACAATTAAAATTTAAAAAAATCCACAATGACTATTACAGATCAAGTGTACATAGTTTCACATGCATTATAATATTAACAAACTTGTGAAAATCGTTCGTGAACAAGAAATGTCAGAAACTCTGATGAATTCTATTGACGATCGATGGTCTTCTATATTATGGCTGAAATGAAATGCAGATACAGACCCATTTGCATTCCAGTACTGCCAAAATGCATTCCTGTTGCGCTCCGAAAATGCATTTTCAGTATTTATAAAAGTTCATCTTCAACGTACCATATTATGCCGAATAACTGTATTACACTCGCGGGTCAATAGTCGACTTCGCTATCAACTGAGCTAAGCGGGCCAGATTTACTATGACTTACTATTTAGAATATCTAATATCGTAATTATTTCGGTGGAATATATATTTTCAAAACAAACATGACAGCGCCCATGATTTTCTTTGTATCTTAGTGAATTTTCTTGAATTTTACATGCAATCAACAGCAATAACACACAAAGGCTTTATCTTTATTCGGATATAGATCTATGTGTTTTATGTGGATTTTCATTTAAGTTCACTCGAACGTCATCTGAAATGCATATGAAACGCGTGATTTCATTGGTTCAATTTAGATGATCTTTTCATGAATATTGATTAGATGAAAGGGCGATCTTCAAGGCAGTCTTGTCAGATCCTATAGCAGAGAGTATCAAAGCGTAATTAAGATATTACGGTTTTAATGACATTGTTTTTTTCTCAAATTTGGAAAAAATATATCACTTAATAAGGACATGCCGTTGTATGAGTAATAATGAGGTTCAATCCACAATGACTATTACAGATCAAGTGTACAGAGTTTCACATGCACTATAATATTAACAAACATGTGAAAATAGTTTGTGAACAAGAAATGTCAGAAACTCTGATGAATTCTATTGACGATCGATGCTCTTCTATATTATGGCTGAAATGAAATGCAGATACAGACCCATTTGCATTCCAGTACTGCAAAAATGCATTCCGTTTGCGCTCCAAAAATGCATTTTCAGTATTTATAAATGAAACTCTGCGTTCATTTGAATGCACAGAACTGCATTCATGAATGCGACAGAATGAGGGCATTTAAATGCACTAACGGAGAAAATGCATTTGCGTTCGTTCGTGCAGTGTTTAACAATCGCAACATCTCTCACGATTAATACAACTATTGTTATCGCCCAAATTATATAATTTTTAAAATTTACGCATCTCTTCTGTACAGTGGTGAGGAAAGACAGTAAGAGACTTACTGTCTCGGCAAAAACACTTATTTTGATTTCAAATCGAGTGTATTGTGGTAATTATCGACTCAATGGCGTCATAAGGATAGCAACAGAAGTTATCTGAAAAAGCGATATGCATTTGCGTGCGTTTTATAACTTGCACAAATACAAATGCATTTTTTAAACTGCATTTCAGTGGTTGCATTCCTTTTCAGCATTTATTATTCATTTTGCATTTATAAAAATGCACTCAACGTTCGTTTTGCATTCAGAGTATAGATGGTACATCACTCATTCTGCATTCATGCTTCGTTCATTCTGTGTTCAGACTGCATTTATTTGGGTTATTTGAACGCAACTGGGTCTGTATACCCAACTCTGCCCTTTGAAGTCTAAGTGTGGCCTTGACCTCAGTAATAGGAACCCAGGATGCCATAAGCATTTATTGCAAAATGAAATCCATATCTGCCCATTGATTTAGGGGTCAAGAAGATACTTAGTTTTGACCAGTTTCATCTTCACTTTATCAATACGAACCTGGGAATTAAACGCGACACATCGTCATGATGTGATAAGCATTTATACAAAAGGAAATTCATAAAAGTTAAATACTACTTGTAGCGTGGTCGCTGACATTTCCTTTGTATTCACACTGTTGTAAATCATTTAACTGAAAATAACACGTCAGACTGATTGGTGTACTCTAAGTTATAGAGTATGGCAGACAGACGAAATGGACATGCTACGAAACAAATAGAGTATGGTCTCATCTCGCTGATTAATTTAAACACTTTGATGGACTATGCCCATCTTGATGTTTAAATCAACCAACTCCACGGGACCATACTCTATATATTACATACATATCAATCATTGGGAAGTTGGAAACATTAACTTATTTCTTGGAAATTATTTACAAATTAATTGTACCCCAGTGGATCCTCCAATCTGCTGATGTGCACCCCTGCTGTGCCTCTTCCATGCTGGACCATTTCTTCTCTATCCATTTCTTGGCTGTAGATGGACCAATACCAAATACACCAGTAAATAGCTGAAAGGATAGTACAAACAATCATGTTTAGTTATAAACACTTATAAAATACCATAGAATCATTCATTATATAACAGATGCAGGGATTATTCTAATGGAAGACTTAGGAGAAATAGAATTCCAAATCGTCTAGACTTCTCCCCTTTGTTGGGACAAGCCTAGTTTTTTGTTTAAATTGTTGATACATGGAGTATCGAAGAGATCTTTTCCCTTAAACTGGTCAAACTTCTCCCTCTTTTGACATCCTATGATGATCCCAGCAGATGTTTCGTTTGTTTGGTGTTTTACATCATTTCTAGCACATGTTAGTCTATATATGATGGTCAGTTTTTTTGTGGTAGAGGCAGAGATATTTTTTTAACAATTTACCAATTCAACCATAATAAATGTCATTAAATAAATATTACGTAGGACGATATAGTAAATCGGAAACCAGTTTTCCTGCCCTGACTCCTTTTTTCCTGGGTAGAACCAGTACTGTATACCTCCTGCCATCCATTAGAATACAATTTAATACAATAGTAACTTTAGCTTACGAACCACACTGCATGGCAGTTTAAACATGAACTTTTTATAAAATAAATCACATTTAAAGGCTGAACAATGTTTAAATATATATACATCAAGATAACGAAACTTTAAACTCTTATTTTAAAGACAATCAGTAAGGACATAAGACTTGTGAAGCACATGGTATAAAATTCTACACCAAGCTTACAGGATTGGGAATCACATGGTTTCAAAATATCTTGCTTAGAGTTAATCTTTTCTTTATACGTACTTGTATTACTACATGTATATAAATTTTCATGCGCAACAGCACAAAGAAAGGGGATTGTCCATTCATAATTTGTGGGAAAATGTTATAAAGTTTATTCGTAAATTCGCGGCCGTTTCCAAATTGTTAGTCTATGAAACCGACTCAAAAAAACAACCTTTTGGAAACAGCATGGAATTACGGAAAAAAAATATGGTAAATTCACCAACAAATACATGGAATAATATACTGAAAATTACTTTAGTACATACAAATGTGTATAGAAATACACAAACAAAAACTTACTCCGAAACGAAACAATTTTACTGCTTTTTGCAACATTTTAAAACCATGAGACCCACAGCGGGACTAAATCTGACATTTTTTTAGGCAGTGGTACTAGGACTCAAGACTCAAGACATGTTTGAGTAATTATTTTGGGAGGTGGGGCTCGACGACCATTTGAGGCAGGTACCTTCATCTTGTGGAACCAAGGATCATGTATAATGTCCTCAACCTCCTGACTGACTCCATCCTCCAGAATCTCCTGAAATATAAATAAAGTTTATTTATTACATTTCTACACATGAAAGATCGAGACTTCTCAGTGGAAAAAAATTCGTAATCGTTAAATATTAATAACCAACTACGAACACAAAGATAACTAACTGAGACGCTGAGTCATGACGTCAATAATTAATGTTTAATATTTAAAGCCAAACATCTTGGTTCTTCGGACATAAATTGATTTACAATGTAATAGAATAATTATTTAACTGCTTGGTTTGAATATAGGGAAATCCTTCACTCGATAGTAGGCATGTTGTTTTTGTTTTTTTACTCACTCACATCCGCTCGTTCGTGAATAGAAACCACACGTCTACCATCCTGTGAAGGATCTCCATATATAAATCGACCATAGCAGTTAAATAATCTCTATATTAGAAATTGCAATATATAAAACAAACACCTAAGAACTGACAGTAGTATTAAACACACTTAAATAAAACTGGCAGTTTTAAACGGACACATGGCACACATCTTGCTATCAAGCATTAAACTGAGATATCGATTCATTAATCCAGTATCCTTTTTGACTTTAAACCTAAACCTGCTTCCATAATTATAATGAAATTAAATTTTGGGTTTTTCAATTTTTAGCTCTACTGGCAAAAGGCCAGGAGGGCATATGCGATCACTTTTCGTCTGTCGTCCATCTGTCCGTCCGTCTGTTAGCAATTTTATAAAATCGACATCTCCTCTGAAACCGCTTTAAGAATGTTGATGAAACTTCATCACAATGTTACTTCGGAGGGCCCCTCTCAGATTTGTGTTTTTCGCGGCCGCCAGTCATCCAAGATGGCCGCAATGGCTAAAACTAGGTCATATTTAAGGAAATTTCAAACGACATCTCTTAAACCACTTATTCAATTCTTGTGAAATATCATATACATGTTCTTTGGGTTAGCCTCTATCAAGTTTGTGTTTTTCATTATCGTCAAATAAAACCGCTTGAACATTTTAAACGTGATTTATTGTCGAAATATCCGTTATAAAATTCTGCTAATATATGCTTTCCCGTCGCTTAATGGAATTAAGACGGGACCATATGCATGTAATGAAAGCAATTTAACGTCTTTGTTCTTTGACTTTCTGAATACTCAAAACACTTGATTGTGTAGTGTTTGATTTGTTTTTAACACAGCTATAAGAAAAACAATTCTAAAATGGATTGGAGGTGATTGGGAAGCCATTTCAAAATTGCTTAGCAAACTGTTGATTTTAAAATGCCGTTTAACACTGCTAGTGAATGGCAAATTCCGATGATGATGCCACAATTATATGGAATTTGACTCTTGTGTTAATGCGGTTTTGAACGTTAGTAGCAAATGGCAAATTAGAGCTAAGCTCATTGTTGAAAAAAGATTAACTTGCCAAAACAATAAAAATAAGTTTATAAAGGTCTGATATCATGATTCAAACAACACACTCAGACACATTAAAACAGTACCTCTTAAAGCACTGCAAGTAATGCAGTGACATACCAATGCAAGTCTTGCTTAATGATATGTGCCGTTTTGTTATGATATTGCCCTATGTTCTAAAGTTGTGCTCATTTTGCAATATCCTGCTTCAAGCAAACAGATGGAGTTCATTTCATATCTACTATGAGGTGATAAGCATTTAGCATTTTCTTAATGGTCGGCTTTTGCTATATGTTGCTATTCAGTTTTTTAAGCGATTTTATGTAACTTTTGATAGTGAGTATCTTTCACTTATCCTTAAATATTTGTCTCGGGCCATACGTAAAAGATTGATGGTTTGCAGTGCGCGACCGACTCCTACAAATGGCCGCAACTCAAACTTTTTCTTTGATGTTTCATGGCGCCGATTTATTTTTTCTCAATCTTTCCGATAGTTTTTTCTTTTGGGTTCATATAAACGAAACTGGTTCCCCCTCGATGTTGCATAATGCGCCAGTCGAAGTGGGAAAAACGGATACCCAGCCTGTCAAGGTACTCACATAGAGGATCTTAAACGAGTTCCCATTTCATATAAGATTTATGAAACGAGTTACGAATTATTTTAATTTTAACGAGCCTTTTGGCGAGTTAAAATTAAAAATAACTCATAACGAGTTTCATAAATCTTATATGGAATGGGAATGAGTGCAAGATCCTTTTTATCACATAACACTGCAATCAAATTAGTAAAAATTAATACAGATTGACATAGAACCGCTACGACGTCAGACACATTTTAGCGCCAAAATGTCATAAAATATGTGACGTCGTAACGTCACGTCTCACACATAACTTTGCGTATAAAAGAGTTCGTGTTTTACCTCTTTACAAAATACGAGGGTCATTCAATAAGTTCCGTCACTAACGCGTTTTAACAATTATGTGCTCGTTGTGAGTGTTAATGTTTGGTACCAAATGAAAGTGAGTTTCAATACCATTCCATTGATGGTAAAATGAATGCTGCATCTTTTGTGTGATGAAAGTTATGGAACATTTAATATACATCACTTATACATACTGAGGCATTTTCGTCCTGAGTTTTTTTCAGGTAAGTTAACTGTTACTTTTTTGAATGCCTGTTTCTCTTTAAGTACTTGCCGAAGACCTTTGAAATTTCTCATACATTACCAGTTATATCTGTGCATTACAAGATTCAGAATTTAAGCATGGTAGATGAAAAGGCATTGTCTTAGAAATTAACATTTTAAGCTAACATGTTAAATTAATTTAATGATAAATGGACATTAAATGGAAGGGCAGTCTTCTGAAATAGCATTTTTGGATGATCAATATTTTCACTAAACATTGTGCAAAATTCTATAAATAATGTGTTGAATATTAAATTTAAACACAGAAGGACTAGGATTTGTAGAAAAATACGAAAACATATTAAAACTATGAGAATAATTATGACATTTAAAAGCTATTATAACATTTCCGTAAACAAAATGAAGAAAATCAGTGTTATTTCCGCTAAAATTAAGGGATATGCATTCACTCATTTCTGGTTGACAGCAAGACCTTCCGAATTCTCAACAATCATTTTCATGGATTATAGGCGAATAACAACAGATGGCGTACGAGAAAATTTAAAAGCATAGAATTATTCAAATAATTTTTACAACGTTTTGTAACAAGGACATTTTCAGAGATGCCAGTATTCAAAAGGTGTGGTAGGGGGAGGTAATTCAGGGGTATAAATAACCAGAAATTTTTCATTTTTTGTTGTGGAATTTAAGAGAGCGAACCCAGTAGTACTATAAATACACTACTTTATCTCAATGTAATATCCAGTTCAAAGGATATATGCCTAGTGACAGAACTTTTTGAAGCACCCTCGTAGCATTTTACGCTAACTTTTTAATAAACCAACAACAATGTTTTGTATAACGTGCATTATTCTTATAAGTGGCACAAATAATAAGTTTATGACTCAGATCTGGGTGAATTTGTAATAAATAAAATAGTTTCAGTTAATAAACTTGCGTAGTGTTACAGGTTTAACTCAATCAATTAAAATCGTTCCAGGTTGTATTACACGTGTGTCATACAACATAATATTACATGGGTGTTCGACACTGCTAACAAGGGACGTTATGTGATAAACTCGCATCCTACATGGCATAATTGGAATAAACAGTCATCAATTTTCAGTTTTAGGATGACTAGCAGTTATTACTCTTGATTGATCGTAAAAGCAGATTAGTTATATAACAGCTGACTGATTAGGTAATTGATTGATTGAATAAGTACTAGTGACCGCATAAAACGGTATACAGCGGCGATTTAACTGACGAAGTTGATCCAATATTGATCAATATGAAAACAATTTCGGCGAGTGTTGATTAAAGATTGGAAAGTAATTATGAAATTATTTTTAAAAAGGAACTTGATTGTCATAGATAATTTGGTAAACAATAGGATAATTGAGGGAGCAGTATAATATTAAAAGATGAAACTCTTGTCAAAATGACTGCAAAACGTCCGCTTGAGTTAAAAACGTTGTCAAACTCAGGATCAATGTTATGCCCGATTTAACTTTTGTACATGTATGTAGTGTTTTTTACGTAATACACACGTGTCTGTTAAATAGGTTGATGTTTTTCCTGGCCAGTTACGGCATTGATATTGTAATAAAACTTAGAGTTCAGATTCGCAACATGTAGATAAGATACTTTTTTCAAATTTCCAATAGGCTATAAAGCTTGTGAGGATACAAATTTATACAAAGTATAAAACATGGTAGCAGATATATATGTAAGTTACATCAGTACTAGGCTTAGAAATGGTGTAGCCTACATTTTTCTGTACAATTTCCCTGTTGTTGGCAGGATATCAGCTTTAAGTAACACCAAGTCATTGTCCTTTATTCAAACATCTTCATGGTGTTGTTTAATGCTGCCTTGTGTATAGTGCCTTGGAGGGTGAGGATTTAAACTGTTTTATGTTTTTTAACATATAAAAATGGTAATCAAACATAAAGCATCAAAAAAAAAGAAAAAGAAAAAAAGAATCACCTACCTACCTACCCACCTCAAAAATTCTGGGTAGGAGCACTTCAAACCAACAATTTGTTAAGGATGGCCTCGGATATCCTCTGTATCGGGTTGACTCTTTTACCTTTAAACATGTACACATACTTATCATCTCTTGACCATGTATGTGCTTTTCCATGCTTTTGTGTTTGTTATAATGCTATTATGTTTATTACTGCTTTATGTCGGTCATTAACTAGTCATAGCTATTAATGTTTGTATTTATATGTCATGCCAACGTCAAATATTTTTTGTATCTAATGTAACTATCTTGTACCAATATGAAGGGTTTAGTTATTCATTTCCACATACCTGTATCACTCGTCTACTATGGCCACCTATATTTGTGACATTATGCAGCTGCTGTATGTTGGTCAGTGGGAAAGGCAGACACTTTAGTACGCAGGAGGCTCGTCTGAAGGCCAACGCTCGCGAGTAATCGTTACTACTTTCTCTCAACTCTGCATACTGCTCTAATGTTTCTAAAGCGTTCTATCAAAGGAAAGAAATCTCAAATAAATATATATCATGACAATAAACGTCAATCAGGGCCTTTTTTAAGCTTTTTTATTGAGCCAAAATTTGGCTCCTTCCCAACTGCAAAAAAACTCTATATTTTCCCAAATTTGCGGGAAAAAATTCCAATCTAAAAAAACAAAAACTTTTTTTTAATAAAAGAGACAAGAATAAAATAAATGCTCAATTCAATGCTTGATTGATATTATACCTAAAACATACATTTTAATTGAAGTTTTCCCTTAAAAAACATTCTCCTAAATAGCAAAAATCTATCTCTCTTTTTTCCCAATTTTGACAATTGTGCGCTTCGTTTTCCCAAATTCAACAAACAGGCCTAAGCCATTTCCCATTTTTTTTCAAATAAAGCCCTGTCAATGTTTAAAGTAGAGGTATGAATCACCAAGATAATCCCACCAAGAAAACATGACTGGTCCTTTATTCTTTAATAATATACCACATAATATAACCAGAGATTTTAAAGACCAACCAAACTTGACTATGTCAACAACGTTTTAATATAATCTGGTAGGGAGAACTGTTTCTTTGAATGGTGTTTTACGTCATTTTTATCACATGTATGGCCTTATATGAGGATCGATTTTTTTGTGGTAGAGACAGATCACCCCATTTTTCTTGGGTAAAACCGGTACTGTATGTAACCTCCCGCCATCCTAAGACTCAACATTTTCTCACTTGACAAGTGGAGCTCTCAAAGTGAGGACGTTGTACATTATGTGGTCCCACCTTAATTCAATTAAGCAATGGGAAAGCTTATATTAGCAGGATTTTGTAACGGATATTTCCACAATAAAACACGTTTAAAAATATGGTTTACTGAAAAAATGCAACAACCTGTTTAAAATAACCTATTAAATGTTTTAATTTTACAATATGCAGACTTTTTAAGCTGATATTAAGGTTTTATTTCACACTCCAGCCAACCCCGTTTTCGCTTCTTGAAGAAGGGGTTGGATGTGGTATAAAAGTTAATACTCGGACCATGAAATGAGACAAAGCATCTTTACTAACCCGGCCATTAAAGCGCTACAAGGGACAACTGTGGGGTAAAAAAATTATATTGAGAACTTTGGGGATATAATAAAAAACAGGAAACGAGTGTTTAAGTGTGACCTTGAAATTTAAATTACAAACTCAAAAAATTATTGGGCATCTAGCCAATGTATGCTAATTGCTTCAAACTTACAAGGTCTCATGCTCATAGGTTTCGTAAAACCCGATACGTTCAGCAGAAACCAGTTTACAGTTAAAGCCGAGTTTACGGTGATGATAACCTTTCACCTCAGGCCACCATTAAAAAATTGTTTGTTTGCAGTTTCCGACCCATGGCTTTTAGGGGTGGGTCGGTAGGTAGGGATATATTTTTTTTTTAAAACATTTTTATTATTAACGCATGCCCATCGATGGCATGCAAATATCGTGTGCTTCACTAGTATTATCCATTGATTTTTTTTTAAAAAGGGTTGAGTTAAATATTGACAGAAATGCAAGAAAAAAGAAACCAAAAAACTTGAAAAAAAAAAAAAAAAAAAATTAAAAAAATGGTTTGGGTCGGCGGATTTGCCGTGGGTCGGTCGCAAACTGCAAACAAACAATATTTTAATTTAGGCCTCATGATCTAAAGATTTTATGAATATAAATCATGTAAAACTTGAGGTATGTTCATAAACCCATTTTAAAGGGAATCACGCCAATCTTATAAAAAAAATTAAAACTCACGACTTCCCATTATTTTTTTACATAACTTGCAAGCAGTTTTAAAGGGATTAATAAAGAACGACACTAATTTTAATGCTTGAAAGGTGGTGAAACAGTAAACAAACGTAACATTTTTTAAATTTTTGTCTGTATACAGTTTCATGAGAATCAGTACAATAGAACTTGAGATATAATATATATTACTCACTGTAATTTTGTGGTTGTGGTGGGTAAGGGGTGTAGATCTCTGGCAGGCATACTCTGGCATCAACTGTGGTGCTATATTCCTTATCTCTGAACTCTCCGGCTGGAAGCAGATAGAACACACGACTCTACATGCTACTATTCCTAGAACGACTGAAATATTCACTACAATACATACAACATTTTGTCATTATCACAAGTTACTAGGTTTTGGTGCCATGCCATTTTTAACTACGTTAAGCTTTAAATGTTATTGTAGTTAAGACTTGTATAATAGCAATTTGCCAGTAGCCTGACTTGAAGTCTAGATTAGAAGAATACCTCCCCACAGAGCATTTTAGAGATATAATATGGAAAAAAAAAGAGTTGTTTTTAAAGTCTCATATAAACGCCACCCTTTTGCAAAATGCAATGCCTGGGGCGTTTAAATGGGGCTAAAGGGTAAAAACACAGGCCTTCTTCTTAACCCTTTCAGAGTCAAACACAACTTTGCAACAATCACCAGCATGACACATATCTTGAGTTACAGCACACTAGTATTACTTCTGGTTATAGCACCAGTCATAGTGCATGTCCGATATTGCTTAATTTTTCAATGTTAAGCAAACAGACTTAGCTGCTGTGAAAACCATTTCTGTTGCTAATTGCAACAGTATCTAAAATCTTAGTATGCAGTTCATCATTATCTAAGTTTTTTATAATAGCACCAAATAGCATTATACGTCTGGTTGCAGCAACAGGTCAGACACATTCAAGCTGACTGCGAGCACTAGCGAACATCTGGACTCCTTGTTCATTAAAATATTTGACCGACAGATGGCGACAAATGGCAAACCGACTACGATGTTACTTCATTTTGACTCAACATGATCAAAGTACATTTTGTATTACATGCTTGCAACTTAATTTGTTTGTATGTGATGTCTGTACCTCCTGTTTCTTACCTCTGTAACTCTAGACTGTATCCTATGTTTATCCAGGACATCTACCACTTTTTTCGCTTTCATACAGTCTGTAAACCATTCCACTGACACGACCTCTGTCAGTCCAAGGTCACCAATTTCGTTGTACCCCAATTTTGGTAGTACAGCAGCTATGTCTTTGAATTCTGTCACAACATGGCTCACAGTAGTACTAGAAAAGATTCATAATCATCAGAGAATTAAAATAAATTGTAGCAGGTCTATATGGGATTTAAGTAACTTTCAAGATAAGACAGGCCTGGATTAGTACCCCTTATGATAGATATAGCTCCATGAATGATGATATATATAATTATATATCGATCATGGGAAGTATTTCATATTAAATATTTCGGCACATATAGAACTTTTTTTTGTCCACATATAGTTTTTTTTACATATGGACGTTTATAAATGCATCCCGTGATGTCGTTGGAGGACGGGGCGCATATCAAAAATCGTCTCACCATTCGTAGATGTGTATTTTATGCACTAGCCGCAATATAGAATATTAAACTAGAAATGTGTCCATGGCATGGGGTATGGATTTTTACTATTTCAAGGGGCATAACTCGAATTACTGAGGCGATGTTTTTACTATTTCAATGGTAATAGAGGCGATGGGGCCGATTATCGAACTTGGCCGAGACATAGTGCACATATACTTTGACACGGACGGACGGATGGACGAACAGGGCTAAACTATTTATTAAGCTATTTAAATCTAGTAGATAGTATGTGTTTTAGCCCCACGCCAAGCTCAGCGTCAAGGCTCAAGCACCTGTGACTGTGTGTCACTGTCAGAAAACACATTTTATTTTAAATGAATACAGTGCTTTGTGGGGTATAGAATCACTTCGGTTAAACGTCTAATTTTAAAATGAAAGGAAAATGTTTATTTAATTTCTGATTTAGATTTACCCTTTTAGTTGTATGATAGCAATATTTCTAAAATTATTGTCCTCAAACTGTGATTTTTTAATAGGCGTTTTTGCACCAATATTTACATAATGTGTAATAATAATTACAAAAGTGCCAAAACTTAATTGATGATTGCATTTTGACTTTTGTCCCTAACATTTGTTAAAACAGCAAATATTTATTTCTGAGTTTATTGTGACAGTATGATTTTTTCGTTTCAAAACCATACTTCATTCAGGTAGTATAGAATCATTTTTTCTGAGAGGAGTTGCACATAGTGATATATTTTGCATGGACAAATGTCCCAAATAATTGCACCGTTGAATAAATGTATGCTTATATGATATATCTTCAAGCCTGGAAAGTTTTAAAATAATCTAAAATATATGAGCTGAGAAAATTGAATTTAAACAGGAAATGTTTCTCTATAGATACTTCCACAAGCCTCATTCCGGGCAGGGCTTTATATGAGCCCTGTTCCGGGTCAAGGCACTGTACTTTACCTGTATGCTCCGGCTACTTTAATGCTTCTTCTTTTAGCAGCCTCTTTCATATCTTTCAGTCGCTGTTTCTGAATTCTTGCTTCAATTATGAAGATTAAATCTTCTTTATGCTCAGTCGACATAGTCTAATGTTTAAAATGGTTGCGAAATGTAAACAAAAACATAGGACCCCATTGAAATCCGAATTACCGAAATGTAGCGAAATGGAGCGGATTTTCTGAAATGGAGACACGATTTACCGAAATTGATCGAAATGGAGCTACGATTTACCGAAATGAAGTTTATTTTTGACTAATTTAAGCATCAGCCATTTTACCTACTTTTTGGAAGTTTTTGATAGGTTCACATTTTTCTATTATGTAGATAAGTTAATTCGTTCTATAGATAAGTCAATTCGTTATGTAGATAAGTCAATTCGTTATGTAGATAAGTTACTTCGTTATGTAGATAAGTTAATTACCATACATGGAATAATGATAAATATCATTTGAAGCAAATAAAATTTCTGCAAATGAATGCAAAATCCTATACTGGCCATATAAAGTATTATTGCCATTAAGTATACGTATTTATCATACAGTTGCTGTCATTTTCCCCATAATAAATCAATAAATATTCATATTTATAAATATTCCATATATGGTCATTTAGAACTGTAATGTCATATAACTCTTAAAATGGCGGCTTCCTTATCCATTTCAACGGAACATTTAAATTATCATATCTTCTTTGTTTATCATCCGATTTTGATAATTCGTTCACCCTTTTACAAGTTTTTATGAACTTTCAATAATAACAGGGAGTACGTTATATAACGTACTCCCTGATAATAAGGATAGTTTGGCTGTGTCGCTACATTTCCTTTAAGTTGGTTGGCGGCACATTTTAAAAGAGAAAAACATACTGTAGGGGAAGCAAGAAAACTCTCGGACACGGACCTCGAATCGTTTGTTAAACACGTTTGGCGACAGGGTGAGGCTAAGAGAGAAACTGAAGGTGTCCAATCTTGGTAATTAACAATTGTACATAACGAATGGACTGGACTACATAACGAATTAACTTATCTACATAACGAAGTAACTTATCTACATAACGAATTTACTTATCTACATAACGAATTGACTTATCTTCATAACGAAGTAACTTATCTACATAACGAATTAACTTATCTACGTAACGAATTGACTGGACTACATAACGATGTAACTTATCTACATAACGAATTAATGTATCTACATAACGAATTAACAATTGTACATAAAGAATTGACTGGACTACATAACGAATTGACTTATCTACATAACGAATTAACTTATCTACATAACGAATTGACTGGACTACATAACGAAGTAACTTATCTACATAACGAATTAGCTTATCTACATAACGAATTAACAAGTGTACATAATGAATTGACTGGACTACATAACGAAATAACTTATCTACATAACGAATTAACTTATCTACATAAAAAATTGACCTATCTACATAACGAATTAACTTATCTACATAACGAATTAACTTATCTACATAACAAATTGACTTATCTACATAACGAATTGACTTATCTACATAACGAATTAACTTATCTATATAACGAATTGAAAAATACTATTAACAGACAGCTATGGCTTTCCATATTACTTTCCATATTTACAAGTCACCATATTTACAAGTCACCAAGTAACCGCTGTTCATATTCGCCAATAATGTTTTTTGTTTAAATAAATACATTATTTTTGTAACAAGATACAGTTTTTCACACTATTTTCCTATATTATGAACAGAGCAAGTTGAAATATTGACCTAAAAATATTTAACCAAAACATTAAACTTAGCTGGATTTCAGCTATAAATGTGTGTTGTGGCAGTGATTACTGTAACAGAAAGGGTTAGTAACCACTGCGGGGTGTTTGGTTCAGGAGGTCCTGTCTAGCCAATTACCAACAAATCAGCGGGCAGGGAAAAAGTTCCAGGGTAAATTCGGAGCTGTTAGACAGAATCTCTTAATTTTGATTGGTTCACAAGGTAAACAAACCAAAAAATCTTGCTAAAAAATAAAAATTCAACTTTTGTAGAGTACTTATAAATGTTAAATCATACATTTGTGCAATGTATTCATAATGTGTTGCATAATCAAAAAAAGAATTTTCCTCATGTTTTTACATGCAAGTAGGTGGGTCAGCACCATCCGACCCAAACAGCTTTTTTCAAAACATACACAACGTATGGCTTCTGTATTTTTTTTGATAAAACTAAGATAGGTCTTTCAAAACAAGTAATAAAAAATATAGCTTCGTATATTAGGGAACTCAGTACAGAGCTTAGAGCTATAATGTAGGCCTATGGAAAATGAATTGGTGTAGTATGACCTAAGCTAACAATGTACAATCACATGGTACACATGCTCGTTGTTGGAATAGAAATATAGGTGGATACTAAAATCCTCTTTATAATTGCATTACATTATCAGTTCTTAAAATCTTAAATCTGTGTAGTGCTTCGTAATACGATATAGTTTATATTTAGCACCAAGTCATTATGTATGCCCACTGGATTTTCATACTGTGTATATATACACAGTGGTATATTACTTCGTTTTTTGTTTGTTTTTAATTTTGATAAGATAGCGTCGATCTAATTATCTTCACTAAACCAATACGTTACATAATCAATTGACAAAGGTTACTAAATTCAGGAGATAACGTACAAGTCGTGTTTGTATAGGAGCGTGTTTTGGAGGTTTCCCTTTGAAATACGGTTAATATTAACTGTACAGCTGAATTTATTCCAAAACTTTATATTTTTCATTGTTGGCTAATAGGCTTGTTTAGGAAGTTTAGATATTAATGTAAGTTTGGAATTTTCTCACTAGATTTAGTGTAGTTCGTCGGCCGAAATGGAGGGAATAGACAAGAAAAATAACAGCATCGAAAAAGATAGAAGTTATGAGAAAGATGGCGCTACTACTCCTACTGTGGGTACCGACACAACGGATGCCAAGGGGTTTCTGGGTAAATTCATGTGCGGTGTGAAGCCAGTGGACATGGATGATGATGATACAATCAATCTGGAGGTTAGATGCTTTTGATAATTTTGTAGTTTGTATTATATTGTTTTACCTTTTTATGTTTGCCTGAAAATGTGTACCTGTTATTGCCGAGGCTCCGGCTATATTTATCCCGGACTCAGAAAGCTGCTATGGGGTGTTGGACTGTGTATCAACAAGTGTATTTTAGTAAGACTACTGGGAAGCAGTCATATTGGTATACATTGTATGAGTCATCTACTACTTAAATTACGTATCAATTTTAGGATACAGTCTATAAATCTGTTCTCAGCATACGAATATAGCTGGTTCCAAATCGGTATTGATTGATTTTAAACTTTATTAAAGGGACAAAAAGCAATCTTGAGGTTTTAACAGCTATATATGAATCTCTTCTTGGTGCTGTCTGATTTTAAAATAAGCAACAACTCTTCAATCATTAAACAGAGTTGATGAAACTTTAACTGAAGCATCTTCTATAATGAGTTTGAATAGGTCTGCTCTACTGCTAATTATTCTCATGAACTACTGATCAGATAATAAAAAAAAAACATCTAACATTAAACCCTTTCTTTTAATGTAAATTTACATTGCTAAAACTGAGATTACCTTCACAGACGCAAATTTTTCAATCCAGTTGCTATTATTTTTATCATTAAGTTGTCTTTTTGTTTATAAATATGATAATTTACCAATTCTTCATATTCTAACCATGATATTTTCCCAGTTCCTCACATTCTAATCATGAGACAACATTCTATTTAGTGATCCATTACGCATACTAGATGTCTATCATATTCATATTCTAACATTATACAACACAGATGTCAAAATTAAAAACATGTTCATTTTGTCTCATGATGACTAGTTTATCTAGGGCTCAAATCTTTCATGATAAATGTGTTTTGATTTTTGACAATTACAAATAAAAAACCTAAATCTACACACTGTTCGCTTATATTTTATCATATTCACCCACCTTACTGTTTTCTTATGTAACTGTTCTGACCGGCTTGTGATATTTTGTATCATTGTTTTCTTGTTGTAATCAGGTGCGGATTCAGGATTTGAGTTGTGTGGGTGGTGGCACCTGAAATCGTGAGCGACGAAAGCCGCGAACAGCTGTTGGGGTCCGGGGTCAAGCCTAATTGTCTTTGTTTCCTACCTAACATTTGGGGAACTTTGGTGCATTTCATAATAATTTAGTCTTTAAGTCCAGTAATAAACACCGCTGGACACGGCGCGCGCGCCCTTAAAAAGGGTTACAACTATACCGGATGTTTGGGGTGATGGAGTCCGCACTTGATGATACTATTTTAAAGCCCTTGACACTATTTTGTTTTAAATCTTAACATCAATGTATGACCTACTGTAAACAAGTACACCAGTTTACATGCTAGATGTTTATCATTATTTTTATTTTTTTCATTTTTTTTGTTTCATTTCAGGCGTACACACGTGCACCACCGCCGGTCACGCGGATGACCCGAAAGGACATGCTGGCTGATGTATACAAGATGGACTACCCCCGCCGTGGAAAGGCGTTGATTATCAATAACAAAAACTTCTCCCAGGAACTTGACAAACACGGTCTAGGGACAAGGACAGGTACTGATATAGACGCTACTAAAATTGGAAGTCGATTGAAAATGCTCGGGTTTGATGTTTACAGATACCATGACGTCAGTTGTGACAACATGAGAAAAGTATTTGCCTACGTAGCTGACGAGAACCATGGTGACGCAGACTGTTTTGTTTGTGTTTTATTAAGTCATGGGGAAAAAGACAAAATATTCGGGACAGATGATACGATGGAATTGAAAGAAATATTTGAATATTTCAAAGGAAACAACTGTAGGTCGCTGGCGGGAAAGCCAAAGTTGTTCTTCATACAAGCATGTCGGGGAGAGCAGTTTGACGAAGGAACTCCCGTCAATGTGATTGACGCCAAACGAGATTTATGTGATCGTGAGTTGGCGCTACAAAACGAAATACGAATTCCAAACGAGGCCGATTTCTTGATCGCCTTTTCAACAGTACCCGGATATTATTCGTGGCGTAATTCAAACAACGGTTCCTGGTTCGTGCAGTCGCTCGTGCGCATTCTCGATGAATGTGGAACTACACTGGAATTGTTAAAAATTCTTACGCGCGTCAACAGACTGGTTGCTTACAACTTTACATCAAATGTATCAAAGGAACCGAATATGCACCTTATGAAGCAAGTGCCGTCGTTTATGTCGATGTTGACCAAAGATTTGTATTTCATTCCAAAGACAAATACAGAACAGACAGTGGCTCAGATATATGTGTAATAGTATACGTAGATGTAATTTATTTTACTTTTTATATTTTGTCTCGAACTGAGTTATATTAATATTTCACGAGGAAGCATTGTTTGTAATCAGCAGACGATTGGCAATTCTTTTTTGTGGGTGCCAAACCCAGCACTGATATACTGAACCAAAGTTCTAAAGCACCGTGATCGTTTTTGCCTGTATGACGTATGTGACGGACACTCATTTCAAAATGTTGTGGAAAGAAATAATTGCTTAGTGAATTATTCGGTGCAACTGCAGGCTGAGGATATGCTACTTTCTGTTTCGTATCTGTTCAATATGTCATGTTAAAGTTACTTTTTTTTTATTTGTTCTTCATTCATTAGAATGTCCGTCATCTGTCACATTTTAATCTGCAACCTAACTTTGGCCATAACTTGAAAAGTATTTGACCTATTTTCATAAAACTTTACACACATCTTCATCTTAACTCTTGGAATGTCGTTAATCATGTCTGATAACTCTAATTTAGTGTTTGACTTCTGTTCGTGAAACTTCACACACACGTTCATCCTGCCCTAACAAAACTTGTTACCCATTACCAATAACTCTGACTTTCATTTTGGCAGAGTTATGCCCCTTTTCATAAAACTTTAACCTGCAACATAACTGACCATAATTTAATAAGTAATAAAAGCATTAGTGTTTGACTTATATTCGTGAAATTTCACAAACATTTTCATCCTACCCAACGAAATGTCGTTAATCATGTATAATAACTCTGACTTTCATTTTGGCAGAGTTATGCCCCTTTTCATAAAACTTTAACCTGCAGCCTAACCAAGCTCATAACTGACCATAATTTGAAATCCTACCCAAAGAAATGTCGTTAATTATGTCCAATAACTCTGACTTTCGTTTTGGCCCATTTTCATAAAAAATTAGCCTGCAACCTAACTAAGCCCATAACTGGCCATAACTTAATAAGTGTTTGACTTATGTTCGTGAAACTTCACAGACATATTCATTCTACCCTATGTAATCTTGTTAATCACTACAATAATTCTGACTTTCATTTTGGCAGAGTTATGGCCCTTTTCATAAAACTTTAACTTGCAACCTTACGTGGTTCATAACTTCGCAAAATATTGACCTATGGTCATAAAACTTTATAGAGTTATTCTTTATCAGACATTATCAAAAATACACACACTCAGTCTCGTCGTATAAAAAACAAACTGAATAAAAACAGGTGATACATCAATTGTATACATATAATAATAATAATAATAATAATAATAGACTTTATTACAGAGGGTAATACGCATTTAGTTACAAAACTAATCTTCTATGTGACCCTCTATTATTTACACTTTTACAGCCATACACAACCTTGTATACGCAGCCACCTCCCATTCAGCTTCTGTCCACAGGCCTGATTTCAAATTACTCAAAACTCACAAATAATAATAATAATAATTAAGAAACATAAAACATGCACATAAAGAAATTATGACATCATAACATATATGTAGATACCTGAAAACATAGAAAAAAAAGAAAGAAAGAAAGAAAAAAAAAATGATATTAATTATTTGAAAAACAATAATAACAAAACACACAAACAGTCAAACAAAGCTAAACGCTAACACTTTCCAACGTACTGACATACAATCATACTGTCTGATGTACATATCTAACTCCCCTATATTCTCTAGTATTCTATTTACAAAATGTTCAAACCGAAAATTAAATATTCTGAACTCAAATAATTTCAGATTTAGATATATTATTTGCAATCTTTAATATCAGTCTAGATGTTTTTAGTAATACATTAATAACTTTATGATGTTTGTTTTATCCATTTTACGAATTACAATGAAAAGAATCAACTGTTTTCAAGGTTTTAAGCTGTCTGGCAAGCTATTCCAAATGATTGGTCCAGAATATGTAACACTTTGCTTGAATAGTTCTTTCTTTGGTTGTGGGAGGATAAAATTATGGGCTGTTTCTGATCTCAAAACAGGTAATTTTTCATTTGCTATTCGACGTCTGAACATTTCCTTTACATACTGAGGGGTTTCAGATGATCTGTATACTTTAAACATAATCTTTGCGTTTCGCAGATATAATCGGTCAAATACTGTTAATATTTTTAATTCTTGCATGCTTTCTACTACATCCTCAACATTATAGTCCAATATTATCTTACATGCGTGTGTTGATTCAAATTCAATATGCTGTTATCCTGTTAAAAGAACCCCCTTGCCCCCACTCCCCCTCCCCCCTCCCGCCCCCACCCCCCTCCCTCCCGCACCCCTCATCAATTGTATACATATAATGTGTTGATAAGCAGTTAAACTACACTAAATTCAATATCTTGGTGTCCATAAAAAATTGACATTAGATTACGTTCTCTTCCATAAACTATGCAGTGGTAATATCAACAAACAATACTAAACGAACATAACACATACTATTGTCATATAAAGCTCTATCAAATTTTAAATGTGCAATGGTAACTATGTGTTTCTTTTCTTAACGCAAACAAATTCCATCATTTTAAATTAATCCACCTGGTATTGTTTATGATTTTAAATGATTTTACTCATCTAAACGCTATTTAGACTGAAACGGTATGCTTTTCCTTTATACATATAGTATCGATGTTTTATATACTAAAGGACAAATGCAACGCAACTCGGAAATTTCCGTTATATAGTGTATATACGGCACACTTAATTCCACGTAATATTCCAAAGAAATCCACAGATTTTTTGTAAAACAGGCGAATTAGAGAAAGGACAACACTGTGATGTTATAGACTTTTTACTCACAGTACATTTTGTAATAAAGCATTTATAAACGTTGAAGTTCCTCTTATTTCAGTACTGTATTTAATGTAAAGACCTTGCAAATTGTTACACTCTAAGTTTGCTCACCTCAAAGGAAATGAAGTTAAAAGGAAATGACGGCCAATACAAATATATTTAAAAAATGGTTCTATTTGGGTATAAATAAAATATCTTTCAATTATTTTTTGTAGTCGGCTAAAAATGTGTAAAGCAGCTTAGTTATTGAAATTGCCCTTTGTTCTACCGTAGTTTCCCTAAAAAAATTGTTTGTAAAATCAAAATAAAATAAAAAGAAAATTTGTTGTTTTGTCGTGAATAGCATATTTTATTTCATCTCGAAATGAGGACCACATGCCACACAAACATAAGGCCAAACAAGGCCAAACATATTAATTAATACTAGTAGTAGCAGTTTTATTATTACTCTGTAGTTGATTTTTGCCCATACTGGTATCTAAAGGCTATACGCCAATCAACCCTTTTTTTAAGAATGTATACATATTAATAATTTTTCTAATTTAAATTATTTCTGTGATCAATAGAATGCATTTGTGTGATGAAAACTAAGATTACATTCGTCAGTGTAATCGCTTACCGGTCTCAAAGATCTCCATGATGAAAATATATGCGATACTGTCGTCTACTTTTTTAAAGGGGTGGGAGGCGATTTGAAAATCAAATATATATAGATACATGTAGATACATGTATCATTCAACCTTCCAATGAGAACCACCTATATACGTTTTAATTTCAGATAAAATGTACAAATGCACTATATTTGGGTTAACTACGCAGAGTCGTAGAAACGGTTTGCGGAGCCAGAGGGTTGGGATGGGGGAGTGGTGGGGTGCAACCGAATATATTTTGACAACTCAGTTTTTAGTGTCACGCATTTGAATAAACAAACTTATGACTCTACCTGTCTATGTCAATTGGCTACTTGTATAATGCCCCAATGACAGTACATGCATTAGGAGGTCGGGTAAGGTGGAGGTGGGGGAAGGATGGGGGAGGGGGCGATGGGATTGAGTCAACAAACTAGTTGGCAAATAATTGGGGAGTAGGGAAAACATACTCTACCCCGCCCCCTCTCCACCAGTCAGATTTGTTGGATGGGACCTACACACCCCACCCCCTGTTCCCACACATGTGTGTATGATACCATTTTTAATATGAAAAAAAATAAATGGAAAATATTACTTAAGTCAAATTTAAGATTTATACATATTTTTAAATATCCTTATTAACCTCTCAGGGACATTACAAATCGTCTATTTTAAGATATATATATTTAGATGTCCATAACCGTATCGAAAATATTAAGAAAACGTCATAACTCGATAGAAAAAGCTGTTTAAAAAATTGATAAAATTTAACATAAGATTTTGCTAGTTCTAGGGTACACCAAACCTCATACTTACCGTAATGCATCCAATTAATTAGGCAATATATGCAACGGATCCAACTGTTTAAAATGTATTAAATAAGACGAAACGCTAAACATATCCCAGCGCATTTGCTAATGTAAACACATTATGATTATTGTATTTGTGTTTGTATTGTCTCCAATATTTTTTCCAAATCGCATTCAACCCTTTAAATAAACAAAATGACAATTTTTAGGTAACTTGTGCCACTGAGTTTCGTCGGTGTGTTCTTCGGCAAGACACTTTCCCTTAGCCTTACCCTTTCCCGGGCGGACCCGTGTATCGGTCTATCCTGCGAGCGCGTTAAAGAACCATAGGAATCTAATAAGAGTAGGGCACGGTTCCCGTATTCCCCTCTCTCTGGGGCGGCTCTAAATAACCTATACAGTGTTGATGAGCCGTTAAACAACATTCAATTTAATTCTAATCACCAAGGGGTTGTATTTTTTGGGTATACATTTTGATAGGTGTCACGCAAACATGAAACCTGGTAAATATGTGTTAATTGTGTTTTAAATTGCAGATATCGGTTTAAGCATAAATACATGTTGTAAATTGTGTTTATCTCTAAGCCACGAACAAAAACATTACAATGGGACCCTATGCAAAATTAATTGTGGTGTGAGACGTACAGGTTTTCATCACAACATTGACTTGTACACAAAAAATCCATATTGTACAGTTAACTGTATAATGACCTTTTTATTATTCACCTATATGTCTACGGATGAGTATATTAAAGTTGAGAGAAAATAAGCATAAACAAAATGCTAGGTCAGAACTATTTTATTTCAACAGAAGTACAAAACAGTAAAGTAGCATAAGGTATTACACCTCTATTATCTCCCCTGAAATTTCATGGACCTGGAGACAAAAGGAAAACAGAAAATAATTATATTTTTTCCTCAATTTTAGGCAATTTTTAACTTGAAAAATACTGTGTAAAAGACAGATGATACAGAAAATCCAATGTTGATATGAGGTTTCATTCAAATATCAGAAGCACCACATATTCAGCTAGATAGTGTATGTATTTTGTATTTTCCACAGGGGTCACATAAACATGAGCGAGAAAAACAACCAACCTGGCTAACTTATGTAATTACTGGTCTTGGCTATACTGAACCAACAACAATGTCTGCTGCCCAGCTTTGAAGCTCAGATGTTGGAATGAATGAGTGGTGTTTTACGGCATGTCGACACATAAATAGGTCATATGTTGGAACAGGCTGTACAGTAACCCTATGGGAAAATTAATTGAGGTGTGAGACCATAATCATATTGTTAGAAAATATATCTGGTTCTGCCAAGGAGCGGAAACATGTAGCCATCGTCGAAATAATGCCACATGGTTTGTCGCAACGGTAAATGTAAAAACGTCGCTAAATGTACAAACGTCTCTAAATATAAAAACTTTTGTCGCTAAACGTAAAAAGGGTGGCTAATTAAGGATTGATTGTTTTTCACTTTTTGCGATGTTGTCGAAGTATAACACGTCAATGATGTGTCACAAATTGTATAAAACCGCGTAGCGCAGCGACACAAGTTTTTACATTTAGCGACGTTTTCACATTGAGCGACGTTTTTACAATTAGCGTTGCTACAGTTATTATTTGTTGTTGTGCAGTCGACACTACATTCATCCGGTGTACCTCAATTTTTTCTCCAACAAGTTATATCCGAGATACTGAGTTTGAAACACGTTAGAGTTACTTTTCCCTTAACGTTCATTATCGATTTCGGAACGGTTCAACCGTCAAATACGGAAAAAAACCATTTTCGAGACGTTTCCGGTTTGAAGCGTACAATAACGTAGTCTTGATCATCTGCGACGCTTGGTTGTAAATACAAACGTCCTGCGAACTCCCCGCAGTGGTTACTTCCCCTATCTGTTACAGTAACCACTTTTACAGCTGAAATCCAGCTAAGTTTAATTTTTTGGTTAAAGGGAATGTAGCGCCACAGCCAAACGATCTTTATAATTGAGAGTTCTGAAAAAATTGAATAAAGGTGAAAAAATGATCAAAATCGGATAATAAACAAAGAAGATGTGATCATTTGAAGTTTCTGTTGAAACGGACATGGAAGCGGCCTTTTTGAGAGCTATGACATCACGGTTCTAAATGACCATATATGGAATATTTATAAATATGAACATTTACTGATTTATAGGGAAAAAATGACAGCAACTGTATGAAAAATATGTAATACCTAATGGCAATAATGCTTTATATGACCAGTATTTTTTTCCCGTTCATTTGCAGTGATTTTCTTCATTTTAAATGATATTTATCAAGATTCCATATATGGTAATATGGAACTATGACGTCATAGTTCTAAAAATGGCGTCTCCCATATTCGTTTTAGAACAACCTTTAAACGGTCATATCTTTTTTGTTTATCATCCAATTTTAATAATTCTTTCACCTTTTTCCAAGTTTTTCAGAACTCTCAATAACAGAGCTTGTTTGGCTATGTCGCTACATTCCCTTTAAATAGTTTAAGGGTCAATATTTCAACTTGCTTTGTTCATAATATAGGAAAATAGTGTGAAAAACGGTATCTGTTACAAAAATAATTTATTTATAAAAAAAAATCTATTTTAGCGAATCTATATATATTTTTTTAATACGCACGCCGGGTACTTGTTTACTTGTAAACAAACATGTATTCCGTTGAGAACATTACAGAAGCTGTGCGTAACTTTAATAAAGAGATTACAACCAAGCCAAAACAGGTTGAATGTTTTCAACATCTTCTCGAAGGTGATGATGTTATTGCCAATTTGCCTGTTGGTTACGGCAAGAGTTTGCTGTACCAAGCATTACCAAGTGTATCGCCATTTTGTAATCACATGGCCTCAGCTTTCGTCATGTGATTTGTGTGGTGGCATGGATATCAATGCGCGGAGGCTGCTTGACAAGTTGTACAGAAACAAATTTAAAACTGAAACCAACTGGAACCACGTGACAGTAATTTTTTTTCATTAAAGTTTTTCTTACCATACACACTGATGTAGTTTCCCTCTTTGTTTATATATACATGTATTGTCTTTCTGCCTTTCTGTATATCTTGGATAGCAGGTATTCCTGTCTCAGCCAATCCGGAACCTTACCAGTGTATCGGCAAAAATCAAACTTTGTTCAGGAGTTCCTGTCTAGACGTTTGTCTTGAAAGCAAGCAAGCGTCGCAGGTGATCTAGACTAACAATAACGGTATCTTATGTACAATCACATGGTACACATGCTCGTTGCTGGAATAGAGATATAGGTGGATACTTAATCCCCTTTACAATTGCATTATATTATCAGGTTTTAAAATCTTAAATTGTGTAGTGCTTCGTCATGCGATATAGTTTATATTTAGCACAAAGTCATTATGTATGCCCACTGGATTATACCGAGTTTTTTCATACCGTGTATATAAACACAGGGGTATATTACGTCGTTTTTTAATTTGTTTTTAATTTTGATAAGAAAGAGTTGATTTAATTATCTTCATTAAACCAATACGTTACATAATCAAATGACAAAGGTTACTATATTCAGGAGATAACGTACAAGTCGTGTTTGTCTATGAGCGTGTTTTGGGGGTTTCCCTTTGAAATAAGGTTAATAATACCTGTAAAGCTGCATTTATTCCACAACTTTATATTTTTCATTGTTGGCTAATAGGCTTATTTAGGAAGTTTAGATATTAATGTAAGTTTGGAATTTTCTCACTATATTTAGTGTAGTTCGTCGGCCGAAATGGAGGGAATAGACAAGAAAAATAACAGCATAGAAAAAGATAGAAGTTATGAGAAAGATGGCGCTACTACTCCTACTGTGGTACCGACACAACGGACGCCAAGGGGTTTCTGGGTAAATTAATGTGCGGACTGAAGCTAGTGGACGTGGATGATCTGGAGGTTAGAAGTAGTTTGTATTATATTGCTTAACCTTTTTATGTTTGCCTGAAAAGGTGTACCTGTTATTGTACCTGTTATTGTAATTATAACTATGTACTTTTGATTTTCTCTCGGTCACATTACACGATACAGATATTGACCTTTTACCGGAATGGTTCAAGTTTGGTAGATAAAAATATTGACCTACTTTAACCGGAATGGGTTAAGTTAGATGTGGTTGTGTTAAGACTACAACCCACTATAGAAAGGACCGTAACTATTGGAAAACTTATATTGATACATGTTTGAACCAACTATAATCAGGTGCGGATTCAGGATTTGAGTTTTGTGGGTGACGCCTGAAATCGAGTGCGACGAAAGCCGCGAACAGCTAGTGGAGTCCGGGGTCAAGCTCCCTGCTTTTCTTTGTTTTCTACCTAATTGTTTTTGTTTTCTATCTAACATTTTGGGAACTTTGGTGCATTTCATTATAATTTAGTCTTAAGTCCAGTGATAAACACCGCTGAACACGGCGCGCGCGCCCTTAAAAAGGGTAACAACTATGCCGGATGTTTGGGGTGATGGAGTCCGCACTTGATGATACTATTTTAAAGCTATTGACTATTTTGTTTTAAATCTTAACTTCAATGTATGACCTACTGTAAACAAGTACACCAGTTTACATGCTAGATGTTTATCATTATTTGTTTTTGTTTCATTTTTTGTGTGTTTCATTTCAGGCGTACACACGTGCACCACCGCCGGTCACGCGGATGACCCGAAAGGACATGCTGGCTGATGTATACAAGATGGACTACCCCCGCCGTGGAAAGGCGTTGGTTATCAATAACAAAAACTTCTCACCGGAACTTGAGAAACAAGGTCTAGGGACCAGGACAGGTACTGATATAGACGCTACTAAAATTGGAAGTCGATTGAAAATGCTCGGGTTTGATGTTTACAGGTACCATGACGTCAGTTGTGACAACATGAGAACATTATTTGCCTACGTAGCTGCCGAGAACCATGGTGACGCAGACTGTTTTGTTTGTGTTTTATTAAGTCATGGGGAAAAAGACAAAATATTCGGGACAGATGATACGATGGAATTTAAAGAAATATTTGAATACTTCAAAGGAAACAACTGTAGGTCGCTGGCGGGAAAGCCAAAGTTGTTCTTCATACAAGCATGTCGGGGACATCAGTTTGACGAAGGAACTCCCGTCAATGTAATTGACGCCAAACGAGATTTATGTGATCGCGAGGTGGCGCTACAAAACGAAATACGAATTCCAAACGAGGCCGATTTCTTGATCGCCTTTTCAACAGTACCCGGATATTATTCGTGGCGTAATTCAAACAACGGTTCCTGGTTCGTGCAGTCGCTCGTGCGCATACTCGATGAATGTGGAACCACACTGGAATTGTTAAAGATTCTTACGCGCGTCAGCAGACTAGTTGCTTACAACTTTGCATCAAACACGTTGCCAAAGGAACCGAATATGCACCTTATGAAGCAAGTACCGTCGTTTATGTCGATGTTGACCAAAGATTTGTATTTTATTCCAAAGACAAATACATAACAGACAGTGGCTCAGATATATGTGTAATAGAATACGTAAATGTAATTTATTTTACTTTTTATATTACATTTCACGAGGAAACATTGTTTGTAATCAGCAGACGATTGACAATTCTTTTTTGTAGGTGCCAAAAACCCAGCATTGATCTACTGAACCAAAGTTCTAACGCGACGTGATCGTTTTTGCCTATATGACGTATGTGACGGACACTCATTTCAAAATGTTGCGGAAAGAAAGAATTGCTTAGTGAATTATTCGGTGCAACTGCTGGCTGAGGATATGCTACTTTCTGTTTCGTATCTGTTCAATATGTCATGTTAAAGTTACTTTTTTTTATTTGTTCTTCATTCATTAGAAATCAATCCTAAACTTTACTTTTAGTGTAAGGGATCACTTTGTCCATCGTAGCCTGTCGTCCGTCGTCCATCACACTTTAACTTGTAACCTAATCTTGGCCATAACTTGAAAAGTATTTGACCTATGTTCATAAAACTTTACACACATCTTCATCTAAACTCATGAAATGTCGTTAATCGTGTCTGATAACTCTCACTTTCATTTTGGCCCCTTTTCATAAAACTTTACCCGGCAACCTAATCAAGCTCACAACTGACCATAACTTAATAAGTATTTGACTTATGTTCGTGAAACTTCACACACACATTCATCCTACCCAAAGAAAACTTGTTACCCATTTCCAACTCTGACTTTCGTTTTGGCAGAGTTATGCCCCTTTTCATAAAACTTTAACCTGCAACCTAACCAAGCTCATAACTGACCATAATTTGAAAAGTATTTGACCTATGTTCACGAAACTTCACACACATTTTCATCCTACCAAAAGAAATGTCGTTAATCATGTACAATAACTCTGACTTTCATTTTGGCAGAGTTATGCCCCTTTTCATAAAACTTTAACCTGCAACCTAACCAAGCTCATAACTGACCATAATTTGAAATCCTACCCAAAGAAATGTCGTTAATTATGTCCAATAACTCTGACTTTCATTTTGGCAGAGTTATGTTCAAACCGAAAATTAAATATTCTGAACTCAAATAATTTCAGATTTGCAATCTTTAATATCAGACTAGATGTTTTTAGTAATACATTAATAACTTTATGATGTTTGTTTTATCCATTTTACGAATTACAATGAAAAGAATCAACTGTTTTCAAGGTTTTTAAGCTGTCTGGCAAGCTATTCCAAATGATTGGTCCAAAATATGTAACTCTTTGCTTGAATAGTTCTTTCTTTGGTTGTGGGGGGATACAATTATGGGCTGTTTCTGATCTCAAAACAGGTAATTTTTCATTTGCTATTCGACGTCTGAACATTTCATTTACATACTGAGGGGTTTCTGATCTGTATACTTTAAACATAAACTTTGCGTTTCGCAGATATAATCGGTCAAATACTGTTAATATTTTTAATTCTTGCATGCTTTCTACTACATCCTCAACATTATAGTCCAATTGATTCAAATTCAGTTTGCTGTTATCCTGTTAAAAGAATCCCCCTCCCGCCCACCTCCCGAACCCCTCATCAATTGTGTTGATAAGCAGTTAAACTACACTAAATTCAATATCTTGGTGTTCATAAAAAATTGACATTAGATTAATTTCTCTTCCATAAACTATGCAGTGGTAATATCAATAAACAATACTAAATGAACATAACACATACTATTATCATATAAAGCTCTATCAAATGTTAAATGTGCAATGGTAACCATGTGTTTCTTTTCTTAACGCAATGGAAGTCCATCATTTTAAATTAATCCACCTGGTATTGTTTATAATTTTAAATGATTTTACTCATCTAAACACTATTTAAACTGAAAAGGTATGCTTTTCTTTTATACATATACACTAAACCAAATTGCTAAGTGTCAACCTAAGAATATGTCAATAATATTCTCATTGTGTATTTTGAGCTTGATTAGAGATACGGTTAAACTGCAAAATAACGAGTGTAAATCGTTTGCTCTGATTGCATGAACATATTTTAAAACTTTTAAGTCAATGTGATTTCTTAGAAATAAGTTATAACACTTATACAACTGGGTATATAGGATTTTATTAAGAACTTCGAATTAGTGAAGCTTTCGATGTTCATAATTCTAAAATACTCCAGTTAAAATTATTTTGACATCAAGTTTTACTAGCATTACCACTACAAATGCGTTTGCAAAAGAAATTTTCGAAATATTTAATGTTAACTCGTATTATAGTTACTTGAATTTCAAACAATATTCCATTTAAAGGGAGTTAATCTAAGATTATCCATATTTCAATTTTTATAGACGGAGAATCTGCGATAAATGGGTCAAATTTTTATGTTTTTATGCCCCCAAAATGTTTTCGGGGGCATATAGTAATCGCACCGTCCATCTGTCTGTCTGTCTGTCTGTCTGTCCGGATTCCGTCCGTCATTCCGCAGTTCGTGTCCGGACTGTACCTTCAAAACCCCTGCATGGATTTTTGACACAAGTGATAACCATAACAAGACGATGTGTCTCGCGCAAAACCCAGGTCCGTACCTCAAAGGTCAAGGTCACACTTGAAGTTCATAGGTCAAAAACAGGTACGCAATTTTGTGTCCGGAACGTAACGTCACAACCCCTGCAGGGATTTTTAAATAACTTGGCACAAGTGATCACCATAACAAGACGATGTGTCGATCGCAAAACCCAGGTCCTTACCTCAAAGGTCAAGGTCACACTTGCAGTTCATAGGTCAAAAACAGGTACGCAATTTCGTGTCCGGAACGTAACGTCACAACCCCTGCAGGGATTTTTAAATAACTTGACACAAGTGATCACCAGAACAAGACTATGTGTCACGCGCAAAACCCAGGTCTTCAAGATCAAGGTCATACTTGGAGGTCAAAAGTCAAATTGTGTCCGGTCAATAACTCTGGCTTTCATGGACGGATTTTCAAATAACTCGGCACAAGTGCTCACCACAACAAGACGATGTGTCGCGCACAAAATCCATGTCTATGGCCGCAAGGTCAAGGTCACACTTAGAGGTCAAAGGTCAAATCGTGTCCGGTCAATAACTTTTGCATGCCTGGACGGGTTTTCAAATAACTTGGCTCAAGTGCTCACCACAACCAAACGACGTGTCGTGCACAAATCCAGGTCCATGGCTCCAAGGTGGAGGCCATACTTAGAGGTCAAAGGACACTTTGGGGGCATTTATCACTTACAGTGATATTTCTTGTTTTATATTCTTTCATACCAATATTAAGAATGTTATATCTTTAAGCGATTTTTGACTCATGTTATGTGTTTTATCAGCACATTTCATGTTTTCATATAAAGGGAGGGTAACTCTCAAAAGATGTAACAATTTAAACAAAAAATAAATGTTTTACAAACTATGGGTCAAAACAAAATACTTATCACATATCTATTCTAAAATACATTTAAAATAAGAAAATTAGTTAAGATACAAAAGTTGATACTTAGAAATTTTAATCAGTGTAGTATCGTTGTTTTATATACTAAAGGAAAAATGCAGCCCAACTCGGAAATTTCCGTTATATAAAGTATATACTGCACACTTAATTCAACGTAATATTACAAGAAATCCCAAGATGTTTTGTAAAACAGGCGTTGCAGCGAATTAGAGAAAGGACAACACTGTGATGGTATAGACGTTTTAATCACAGTACATTTTGTAATAAAGCATTCATAAATGTTGAAATTCCTCTTTGAAAGTTTGAGTCATTTCAGACCTTGCAAAATGTTACATTCTAAGTTTGCTCATCTGCTTTTACATACAATATATCTCTGAAATTCCCGAGTTTCGTTTATTTTTTTCTTCAGTATATATTCGCTTTACAATTAATACAATATAAGCCAGATAAATTACCTTCACAAACTGGCCGGACTAAGTTTTCATGAATAAAAAAATGAGTATTTAACTCCTATAATGAGCTTTAGTGTGACCTTGACCTTTATATTTTATTTCATTATTTGCAATGAGTTTTCACGTATATAAGACTAACTTCTAGATAACATCATCAACTGGTTCTCATTTTAATGTGTTTACTATATTTTGTTTTATTTAATATATTGTTCAGTTTTCTGTAGATATTACTTACCTTTTTGAGGACCATCTTAAGGCCACACATATTAATTAATATTAGTAGTAGCAGTTTTATGAATACTCTGTAGTTGATTTTTTGCCCATATAATACTGGTATATAAAGGCTATACGCCAGTACCAATACGTTTTTTAAGAATGCATACATATCAATAATTTTTCAATTTGAATTATCCTGTGTTCAATAGAATGCATTTGTGTGAGGAAAACTAAGATTACATTCGTCAGTGTAAACGCTTACCGGTCTCAAAGGTCTCCATGATGAAAATATATGCGATACCCTCGTCTACTATTTTAAAGGGGTGGGAGGCGATTTGAAATATATATATGTATCAATCCACATTCCCATGACAACCATCTATATGCGTTTTAATTCAGATAAAATGTACAAATGCAAGTATATTTGGGTTTACTGTGCATAGTCGTAAAAACATTTTGCGGAGCCAGAGGGTTGGGATGGGGTGCAACAGAATATATTCTGACAACTCTTTTTTTGTGTCACGCATTTGAATACACAAACTAATGACTCTACTTGTCTATGTCAGTTGGCTACTTGTATAATTCCCAAGTGACAGTACATGCATTAGGAGGCCGGGTAAGGTGGAGGAGGGGGAAGGATGGGGAGTGTTGGGGAGGGGGCGATTGGATTGAGTCAACAGATTAGTTGGCAAATACTTGGGGAGTAGGGCAAAACATATTCTACCACGCCCCACTCCCCACCTGTCAGATTTTCGGGGTGGGACCTACACACCGCCACCCCTGTTCCCACACATGTGAGTATGAAACCATTTTTTAATATGAAAAAAAAAATGGAAAATATTACTTAAGTCAAATTTAAGATTTATACATATTTTTAAATATCCTTATTAACCTCTCAGGGACATTACAAATCATCTATTTTAAGATATATATATTAAGATGTCCATAACCGTATTGAAAATATTAAGAAAACGTCATAAATCGATAGAAAAGGGTGTTTAAAAAATTGATAAAATTTGACTTAAGATTTTGCTAAGGTGCTTTATGAATACGGACCCAGGTTTATAATAGTTCAATACATTTGTAGAAAACAAAGCTTCTGACATAAACAATGCATCCAATTAATTAGGCAATATATGCAACGGACCCAACTTCTTAAAATGTAATTAAATAAGACGAAACGCTAGACATATCCCAGCGCATTTGCAAACGTAAACACAGTCATTATTTTTTATCGTATTTGTGTTTGAATTGTCTCCCATACGTCTTCCAAATCTCATTCAACCCTTTAAATAAACAAAATGACAATTTTAGGTAACTCTTTCTATTGATATAAGGGTCCTAAAAAGAACCGTTACTACGATGCGCTCATTTGATTTTTAAATGAGACTCGACGAATCTACTTCTCCTGCAATATCGCCGTTTGCATAACCATATGTAAGTTCTGTCATGCGCAGATCATCATCTAAACCGGAAATATCTGTCTGGTGGAACCCGTCTTCGTAGTTCAAAACTCTTCTGTGTAATTCCGTGATCCGGAAGGCTTTTTCTGAGGCAAAAGCATAGTACATGTCGCGTACACTCTCCATAACAGATACCCGCAGTCTCAGAATATTTCGCACGTTGTCCTCTTCTTCATCCAGACGCATGCGCAGTTTCAGCTGCCGGAGTTGATGGTCCATAATGTAGATTTGATCAGAAGCTTTTATGAAATGTTCTTGTGCTCTCTGCAGCTCGCGTCGAATTGTGGATGTCAAACGGATGTACATCGTGTCGACTGTTCGTAAAGTTACACTTGGAATAGATGTTCTCTGTTGTTGCTTGATCCCTGACGTTTGCAAAAGATAAGATGTTCTCGTCAACGGTGTTCTCGGTGTGTAAGTTCTCGTCTTCAGGGGCGTTCCTGGGCATACGCACTGACGCACGTGCGTACAGGCTATTAAAGAAGCAAGCAAACAAAAAAGGCTAAAAATGCGAAAAATGCTATAAAAAATGAAGGTATAGCGGGGTTAGGCACATGTGTGAATCCTAAACTCGATGGTGCGTATACCTAAATTAGCCCCAGGAACGCCCCTGGTCTTCGGCTGTTTTATATTGCCTGGTTGAATGCCAGTTGCCTCTATGTGTTCTATTCTATCATTACGTCCTTAACATGTGGCAAGAAACCACTGCCGTAGGTCCAATTTATACATTTTTTCCTAACAATGTGCTCTGACTTGGCATGTTCGAGTGATGCTTATTTATCATTGACGTTGAGATTTTAATTTAATCAGAAGCATTTTTCAGAATTTACTTTTTAAATTATCTTAGAATGCAGCAATTAATGCTTGCATTTTATATCAATTAAAGTGTTTCCATTTTTTTTCGATTGTCATGTTGCTCTAATTTTTACTCAATTTTAATTCATTCAAACGAGCAATATATTAAGCAGTATTTTTCACACCTGATACGCAAATAGTGTTTGTATATTTGTGAACGAAACCATTTTCTTTATTGCTTAATTATTGGTCAATTACTGAATTCGGTCTGAGTGAATATAAATGTCATAATTGATGACGTTCGTTTTGACACTGGCGCCAGATGAAATCAATCCGACAGTTCGTTGAAAAAACAGAAACGGCAATGCACTCTTACTGGATATTTTTCCTCAAAGTTAATTGGAAATCAATAATCCTTCCATACTGTTACAGTGTACACGTAACACCAGATAATCTATTAGCTCTGCATACTGTTACAGTGGACGTAACACCAGCTAATCTGTTAGCTCTGATTAACGTAAGACGAACTCGAATAACTACTTAATAGCCAATCCAAATATTCAATGTTTCCTCGTTGCTTGTCTTGTGTCAGCCATTTTCTCTCCGAACATAATAGTTCAGTTGAGTGAATATCAGGGTCAAGAAGAAAAAAAGAAAACGGTCACATTTTTGTTTGTACAAGTGTACGCGTAAACATGGGGAAAACAGGCCTTCAGATTGCCGTGTATCCGTTAAAGACAAGAGTCATTGTTACGGAGAATCGCGGTGGTGTACTGGTAGAGCGGCCGCGTCGCATGAGGGAGTTCGTAGGTTCAATTCCCGGCCGTGCTATACAAAATACTGTTTAGCACACATGCACGCACGCACACCACGCCTCCCCAAAACCCCTCCCTATCCACCATCTGCGTGAGGCTTATTTAAAAAAGAACACCTAATGCAAAATATGAAAGAACATGCCACGGAATACATACATTTGTGGTTGCGGCTAAGAACTACATGTATTTAAGTAATCTATTTAGTATACACTATGTTCTAAAGTAATAACTTGTGTAATTTATCATCTTTTTTTAACCGAGTTTTCCAACGAAACTTATCCGGTCATTGGTGAGCGAGCGGTAGGCTAGCGGGTGGATATGTTTCTTTTTAATATAATAGCTTAGTAAGCGTGTTATCCAATGTCAACACATCAACGTCGATCTATGAGTCGTCGTTTTACTATTTAGTCACTCGTTAAGGAGCCATATTAATGAGGATATCCACCTATCGATATCTTACATTATGTATACAGATATCATGAATTATTTTTTAGATTTCTCATATTTAAAGATATTCATAATCTATAAATCGATGTACACGTATCTTAGAATCGATTTATGGATATCCACAATTCAATTATGAGTGTTATTAATTCATCAGCATTTAATTACAGATATCTTATATTATAATTAAAGATATCCATAAATCGAATAAAGATATCCTTCAGTTAATTACGGATAAACATAAATGGTCGTGAATTAGTGGTATCTGTAATTAATTATATTCGAATGCGGTTGTGTTGCAGGGATACATGTAAGGGATGAGCCATTAATAGTTAAAGTAACATAAACAGAAAACCTGGACCTGATTTATGGATATCCATGAGTCGACGTGATTTAAAGATATATTTAATTGAAATCTGGATATCCTATGTTCGAATTCTGGATATCTATAATTCAATTAAATATATCTTTAAATTATAGATATCCAGTATTCGAACATAGGATATCCTTATTTCAATTATACATATTTAAAAAAATCTAATATATAAGATCCATAATTCATTTAAATATATCTATACTCGATTTTTAGATATATTATGGGTATTCGGCTCTGGTAAATAGCAAACTAACCACGGGACAGTATTCAAATAATTACCAATCCGTATTAACCACCGTCTATCTAATGGTTTAAAGGTAGTCACTGTCAGCCACATAACAACTTCCAAATATGTATAGAGAATGAAACTTGTTATTTCTGCTTTCTATCGTTCTTTTGTTTTTCTATTAACAACAGTTTTAATGAATTACTTGTCTTTGGTAACATGAATTAAACGCAAATATGACAGTATCATGACAATTTGACAATGTGCCGACAATGCAAACACTGTGCCCTGTGGCAGAGATTGTTGATTTAAGGTGTCAACCAACAACCAACAAAATTACGTTGTCAATCTTCACACACCTGTCAAATTTCTCTACAAGCGAATATTCTTTGAACACATTGTTTTAGCCATGTATTACTTATAGAATGTCCAACGAGGTGTTACGAGCATATATCATGAAATATATCGAGGCGGAAGCCGAGATATTTTCATGATATATGTGTGTAACAACAAGTTGGATATTGGGTAGGTATCGTGTAAGAAAGTACCCTTCCATTTTATTCTATTCTGTCACTTTCATAGATAGGCCAATTATACTTAAACAACTCAACTAAAGACTAGGACATGTTTCCCACACATTATTTTAGGAATAACAGGTTAAAATGATAAATAAATAGTTAGAACTATGCGTTTTGTGTCATGATTTAAAGGGACAAGGTCTGAAAGTAAGCAGATATTGAGCATAATCAAATAACCGTCTGACTTTTATTCCGTGAAATGTATACATGAAAACATGAGCATAGACCCTAAGAAGTCTGTAGTAATACATTCGTGAGTTTGGAATAAAAGCTTTTAATTATTATTTGTAAATAAAGTGGGACCCACCATATTTACCTTTTCTGCGATCACGTGACTTCCATTAGCTCATTTGGTTTTCACCATAGTATGTATTGCGAAATATGTATAGCCCGGTTAGCTCAGGTAGGAGCGATGTCGGCTACTTCACGCTCACGCTCACTATTATTACCGCGAGTGTAATTTTAGTTTGGGCTGCGAGTTCAAACGCCCGAAGCGGTTATGCTTTTTTTTTGTACCGCGATTGAATTCCGTCTAACAATCTTGCTTTTAATTAGTAAATATTCAATAATGATTAGTGTGTAGTGTTTTCGAACATAATTAGTGTGTGTTTTATAAGCTAAAAGTTACGGACATTGTCCCTTTAAGCAGGGAAACATAATCGATACCATGGGCCGTAGGCCGCGGATTCACTGTTTTCAAGGAACAGCTTACTATGTTGTATATAACGTTGTTGTTGGAAGCTGAAGCTCTAAATAAGTTTTCTTCTGTTTAAAATTACGTCTTTTAAAACTGGTGTTTTGCTAATAAAATACCTCCTCAATAACCAGTCAGCACTGCGTGTTTTCATTAACTATACTCATTTGCAAAAGAAAGTGGACAATTAGTTTTGTTTAGATTTAATTGTATAATATTTTTTTAGAATTAAATTGACAAATTCCAAAATGAATGTGCCATGTTTGGTACCAAAGTTTTTTATCATTCTATTGCCAATATCATGTTGTCATTTGTTTTTCCATAGGTCGAATCATTAAGGGACTGTCGCTTGACAAAGAGGATAGGGTGTAAAGTAAAATGTTCAAAGTGTCCAGTTTCTTTTGCAACAAAGTATATGTTATATTGGTAATTAATCATGAATCCTGAACTTTTTTTATTGCAAATCAAAGAGGCTAACTATGTTATTTGAGATTTCTTAATTTTCTGCTGTCCCAGCAACAAGAAGTTTACATGGTAAAGCCCAATCAAAAAAGCAGTTTGGCTGTAAAATATTTATTTCTCTACCGATTTTCAAAAGTAAGGTAGTTTTATTTACAACTTAAAGTGACATTTCTAATGATATATATTTTATATACGTATTTTAAAATTATTCATGTTACTGCTGAAAAACTTTGCATGAAACAAGCGCTCCGAGCAATATTACCATTTATATAGTCTTTGGTATGACCCACGCGTGGTTTAAACCCACGACCGTTTGCTAGCGAGGCTGATGCTCTACCACTACAGTATCGTTTATACGAGATTGCAGTATCGTATGCTTACATGCATATTTAATGCTTTTTTCATGTCTAAACTGTCTGGTATATAGAGATTATTTAACTTTGAGATCGATTGTAGGGAAATAGTTCACGAGATGGTAGGCGTGTGATTTTTTCCGCGAACGAGCGTATGGGAGTGAGCGAAAAAAACAACAGCACGCCTACCATCGAGTGAAGGAATCCGTATAATCGATCTCAGCAGTTAAATAATCTGTTTATTTACATTTTGAATAACAATTTATGTATGGTTTTAACTGAAAGTATTTGCTTTACTGAACGTTATCAGCGGATGACGTCGACAAAAACGATGTATTGACGTCATGACTCAGCGTCACAGTTATTTATTTTTGTGTTCGAAGTTATTATTAATATTTAGCGATTATGAATATTCTTTCACTGAGAATCCCAATCTTTCCCCGACATAAATGTAATAAAAGATATTTACAGTGGAGTATGTTTACATGCATATTTAATGCTTTCCTCGTGTCTAAACTGTCTGGTATAGATCATAAATTATCAGACCAATTACAGTTCGATACTTGTATTTGCCATTGTCCGATCTCATATCACTGGCCATCAATGTCAACAAATGTCATGTGACTGTTAATATACGCATTACCTGTTTATGCTGTCATGTCTGTATATAAAGGTCAATTTTTTTTTACTAGAGCCTTGACTTCTGACTTCGCTATAGTTGACACAGGAAGCAATCCGCTAAAAGGTAAGATATTTCATTTGTATTGATTTTGTGTACCGATACTTTATAGTATTTGATGCTGCTTGACGAAATACAGAATTTCGCAGCAGAGATAGTTTTATTTTGTTCACTTCATAAAGAACGAATCACATGTATCCATAAGCATTATTGAAAACAATATGTTTCACATGTTGCAATTAAAAAGCGGGTGGGGGTGGTGGTGGGGGATGGTGTTAGGTGGTGGAGAACGATTAGTATGTTTATAAAACCACGAGATTGCGCTTCAAAGTTGCATGTACGAGTTATGACTTCTTTCTGTCTGGTGTTATTATTGCTTATGACAAAGTTTGGTCGTGAGAACTCTTAAATTCTGGTATAGTTTTTCGTGTAATAATCGTATGGGGTATTAATTCTCAAGCATCTTTGAGCTTTGATAAATACTAGCTTTGCATTTGTGTTATATATATAATGGCATGTGACTGTTAATATACGCCGTGTGACTCCAGGGCATAAATTCATCAAATTTTTGAGCACCAGAATTAGACTCGGACTCAAAATCTCATTATTTTGCAAACCCTATCAACACAAAGGTATGGGTAAGAATTATGATTTTCAGACATTTTCTGTTAAATTACCTTTGAAATTACTCGTTTCTGTAAGTAAACGTAGTAATTTGCTTGTAAAATTGCTTTTATTTGAAATTAAAAAAAATGAGATTTTGAGTCTGAGTCCGATTCTTGTGCTCAAAAGTTTGATGAATATTAGGCCTGGCGTTATTTGCTGGCATTCTTGCCCTCGATCGGTACTAGTATCATCTCTCGTGTTTGGCGCTTGGAATTATATATATATACTGACGGTCAAAGAAAACGCACCAGTAGATTAAATGGGTGTTTACATTTCTCAAGTAATCTATAATAATAAGTGAATATTTTGAAATTTTGAAAGATATTAGTTAACAATTGCAAACTCTGATTGTCTCAGAATGCATAAACACGGTGTATAGTGTTCAGTTAAATTGTGCCTTCCTAGAATATCATCTCGACGTCACGTTATTCCAGGAAGATAACGCCGTGTGACTCTAGCTGAGTGTGATCTGGCGTTATTTGCTGGCATTCTTGCCCTCGATCGATACTAGTATCATCTCTCGTGTTTGGCGCTTAGAATTATGGGGGGAAAAGTAGTCCGGTCAGGTAATTTGCATATATATAGCAGGAACCAAAACCCAGGTTTTAGGACCCAATCTAGACACGCCGGACAAAAGCACCAAACATTCCTCGAATGTGTTTTTTTTATGTCTATGTATTTTTAAAAGGGTCCCCAAAGGTTCGTGAATCCCTAAATGTATTAGGATTATATGCACACCGAATTACCGCACCGCAAATGAAGTCCTGAAAAATCAGGAGGGCACCTGCCGAATATCAGTGATGAATTTGAAAAAATCGAAATGACGTCAGTATGATCTTGCTGGAATAAAGTGTCGGGACGATTTCCTAGGAACTGTTAGAACCTAGGACATTAGTATTAAAATGTGTGATTTTTGTTTTAAACATATACGTATGCAATAAGGCTTTTTATTCTTCAGACTCAATATGAAGACCGCCGTTTTTATCACACTGGCCGTTCTGCTTTTCTGCGCTGCAGCTACGAATGCTCAATACTGGGGCCGTAAGTAGTATTTATTCTGTCTTGCATAGTTTGTTTGAGTTATCATAAAATATGTAGCCAATGTATTGGGGGTTCAGTATCTTAACAAATAACATGACTATGTATATTTCCTGTAAATTCGTTCGAGTAAAAGAACACTAAATAAAACAACAAACGAAAACAACAAGCAAATCATTGTAATACACTCGTGAAAACGAAATAATAACTAAAGATGAATGGCCACCCTTTTTGTTTACTATTGTCAATTACCAAATTTAACTCTTAAACGTCATATGAACATGGGGTGTCCGTGGCCGAGTGGTTAACGTCTCTGACTTGAAATCACTTGACCCTCACTGTAGGTTCGATCCCTCAGGGGCCTAGGAATCTTTATGTGAGGAAGCTATCCAGCTGGCTTGCGGAACGTCGGTGGTTCTACCCAGGTGCCCGCCCATGCACGAAAATTGCCCGGAGAAAATTGACCTGGGGTCTTCCTCCACCAATGGAAGCTGGAAAGTCGCCATATGACCTTAGCTGTTGGTGCGACTATAAAATCCAATTCAATCAATCAATCAATCATATGAACATTTCTTGATAGTCCCGGAGAGAAACATATATTTAAAATCGTTACTAAGTTGTATGTAAAATAAGTATTACTTGCATGACGTAGATACTACTTTTACCACTGCGTGACTGCACGGGGAAATGAGGTAAATCTAAATGGTACAGCTGCACAACTATTGCCAGACAATTACCTGTGGATTAATTTACCTGTTCAAAGTTTTCTACATCATCAAATAAAATATTATTCTCGCTTTCCACAGATATTGCAATGTGTGAATTGAAAAAATCTATTGGTGTGTATTGACTTCGATTTAAATAAACATAAACATGTTCATGAAACAAAATATGGTTTCGTCGGTTTGTTCTTGGGCAAGACACTTTCCCTTAGCCTCGTCCGTCGGATGGGGACGTAAACCGGGCGGACCCTGTATCAGTCTATCCTCCGAGCATGTTAAAGAACCATAGGAATCTATTCGATAATAAGAGTAGGGCACGGTTCCCGGATTTCTATGTATCCTTCCCCTCTCTCTGGGGCGGCTCTAAATTACCTATACTGAGCCGTTAAATAACATTCAGTTCAATTCAAAATATGGCCGGAGAACTTAAGGATATATTGGCTGTTTCATATACTATTAATATATTTTGAAATGTGTTGTTCAAACCTTTAACACTTGTAGTTGAGAAAGTGTTGATTCTAACTGATGGCGGGAGGTGTTCAATACTGGCTATACCCAGGAAAAAAAGGTGGTCTGCCTCCACCACAAAAGAAATCGACCGTCATATATAACCATAGATGTGTTGAAAAAGACGTAAAGCACCATACAAACAAACAAACTAATATGTTTACACCATCAGACAATTTGTCGCAACCAACAAAAAGATACCTACCCTCAAGTTCAAGGTCACACATATATTTTGAAAGTTTTTGCTATAATTAACTTCAACCTTCAGGCCTAAGCCGGAAGGAAACATTGCCATGTTACTTTTGGCTTAATCTTTACAAACAAACAAGCAAATCAAACCTTTAACCGCGTGCGACAAGGTTTTTGTATGTATACTGTTTTATTCCAGGACAACCATCGTGGGGAAGACGCCCATACTGGGGTGCAGGACCCGTTTGGGGAGGTGGTCGACGATGGGGGGGACAGGGACGTGGCTTGGCCTTACTAGGCTCAGCAGCTCTTCTGACACGTGGTACCGCGCTTGGACAAGCTGTGGGTCTCGTTGGACTTGGTGGTCTTATAGGATAAAGGATCTGGGTGATGTCAGATGTGGTAGGTGTTTTCTATAATATTTGACTGCCTTCCTGACAGTATAACTGGTCGAGTCGCTGAAACTAGTCTCATTTGCACAACCACTCGTCAGTACATTGTAGCCCGTACTTGAATCAGCATCTCTAGCATCTCCAATATGGAGTTTTGAATAATAAAAAAACAACTACGACGTCTCGTCCAATTCAGGTTTTCACCACACAATTGACTTGTACAAGAAATATTTTAATAATCAATTATAGGAATTGTTGACTGTGAAACGGAAACTACGTAAACTTAGTCTCAGAGAATCCGTGAGGGAGGTTGAGGGTTCAATCCCCGACAAGGTCACTCTAAAAATTGCAAATTTTCAATAGGGTATATCCCCTTTTTTTTCAAGTTTGTCAAAGCCCTTTAAAATAAACCTCGTTTGAAAATAGAGCTTCAACCCCTTTAACTTAAAAAACAGTTTATATACGTATTAAATTGCTATGTATGCATTAGTGTTGCGTTAACAATTTTGTTAAAATGATTGAATAGTATTTTTTATTTTGCTCTTAAATACACACATTTTGTTTTAAAACATGTTTTCACAATTCTCATTATACTATGTTTTCTTATATTTCCAGGTATATTCGGCTTTAATAAATGAAAAGGAGGATTAGTATTGATGGTTGATAGTTGCTGGTCTGGTGATAGATGCCGTGCTGTTGATAGTTCGCCTGATTTCGCTAATTCTAAAATGTGTTATATATACCTATATTTATCTGTAAATTAAATTATTTTATAGAACTTGTACATTGTATTTTTATTTTTCCCCCTTATTTATGATAATAATAGATTATAGATAATCTGTATACATGTGCGAACTAAAGTAATAAAAATTATACTAAGACGAAAAATGTAATTGCTTACCATTTGCCTATTTTATTGTGTAATTATTTAGTTAATTTCATTTTCAATATTTTGTAACTTTTAAAATACACGGGAAACGTAATATCTCCTTTCAAACAGACATTAGAAACCAAAACATATAAATACAACCACGTCGAAGAAAGAAGAGAGAACACAATAAACACATATACCCTGTATCACCCACAGAGGTTTTCTGAATCTGTTTCACTATACTACTAAAATAGTAATTATGTATCACTATACGTACTATACGTACTACATACGCTATATGACGTCGTCGCCATACCTGTGTAAACAAACTAGTCTTCTATACGGTGCTGTACTATTTTACGAGATTTCTTACGAAGGTATACAATAAAATGATCATTACTAGAGTAAGTGTTCTGGAAGTCGCATCCTCTCTTGTGGATATGCCATATCTCCAGGTTCAGGATGCAAAGCCTCTCGCGAGATCCTGCAGATATAGCATGTCCACTCGATGAGATACAAACATCCAGATCACGTTGTTCTATTATATTAGTTATGTTCTCTTGTTAAGGTTAGTTACTTGAAAGAAAGTTTAGGGATTAGTGTGAACAGGGGAACACGGGTAGATGAGTATTCTTTTTCTAGATACTACCCTCCTCGATTACGAATTTTTATATTTCTCCAAAAAATTAGCGATGACATGTCCTTGCGTTTGTAAACTAAACCTCACATTGTGAACTCTGAAACCATGCGCAATCCGAAATAATACCCAATAAACCGAGACCGTCGAAAATACAAGAACTTCGAAAACGCATGACGGCGGGATATATTGATATATTGATATAGTAAATATATTATCCCGCCGTCATAAGTTTTCGACGTTCTTGTGTTTTCGACGGTCTCGGTTTATCTCATATTATTTCGGATTGTGCATGATTTCAGAATTAACCATGTGCAGGTTTGTTTACAAACACAAGGAAATGCCATCCTTAATGTTTTAGAGAACAATGTACATTCCAGTAGCCAGTTGCAAGAAAAAGTAAAACTCCACTACTTTTTTTCCCTTTTACACTAATCCTTTTCCCTTTTACACTAATCCCAAAACTTCCCTTCAAGTAATTTTCTAGTTCAAGACTAAAGAGTATAAGACTAACACATACATCACTGATCTAAAATACAATGATCGTCTGCGCGGGGGTGGGGGAGTGTGTGTGTGTGTGTGTGTGTGTGGGTGGGTGTGGGTGTGTGGTGGAACAGCCCCATGACGAATGTACTGGCGCTTTAAAATCCCACTTTTTTAGAAAACAACAACAGGTTTTGTCATGATTTTATTATGGCAGCCCTGTATGTCTATTAGGTCTGTGGTATTTTTCGTATTATTATCATGTTTTAATGCTTATAAGCCCAATTCTCCATGCACTTGTGGTCTTTATGGAGATAGTCTACAGGGACAGGTTTACTTGTTGCCTCCGCCTGCTATATTTAGGGTTTGAAAAAAGGACTACCTGGCCCCCAGAAAACTATATATCATTGGAAAGCTTAGAATATATGTTCTTTCCTAAACACTGCAAATATTGAAATTTGGATACCAAATAAGTGAGTTATTGAATGCAACACATACAATCATCAGAATGGCAAAATTGCCTTATTTTGGCCGCCAACAACGCCAACTACACTGCCGACAATGCCGCCAAATACACCGCCGACAGCTGATATACAAGTTGGTGGAGCTGACAGAGACATTATTTTTTCTAGTCAAAATAGTTGTTTAACCACTGATCAAGCTTTTAAAATATTAACAGATTGTGACAATGGCATTTTTGAAAATAAAATAAGCAAAACAATTCCTTCTAACCCTCATGGGGACGAAGTGTATGTTATAGATTGATAGGACGGACTGTCGAGTCGATAAGTTCTTGTGGCTGTTAAAAAAACATATCCCAGAAAGTAAAAAAATCCAAAAATATTTAAAAACATTTTCAAAATAAAATTGAATTGAAATTTTAAATAATCCTTACAGTTTTAGAAAGTAGTTATCTTCAGCTTAATAAATATATAAAGTTATTGCAGATCAAAGCTGTATTAAATAATTCCGAGAGGGGGTCAGGTGTTTTTAGCGATCAAAATAAGGCAATTTTGTGATTCTGATGGGTATGTGTGTTGCATTCAATAACTCGCTTATTTCGCATCCAAATTTAAATACCTTTACTATTTTAGAAAGTGCATATTCTGAGCTTTCCATTGGTATATAGTATTATAATATCTATATAATACTAAAAAAGTTATTTTGAGGGCCATGTAGTCCTTTTTTTTAAACCCTAAATATAGCAGGGGGCCAACAAGTAAACTCGTCCGTCCTTGACTGTTCCCGCGCTTCAAGTCACGTGAGTTTATTTGCCTGACTACAATGTAAGCAAGATAGGTAGCATTCTCGCCCTCGATCGATACTAGTAATTTGAAAAATTCGAAATGACGTCAGTATGAATAGGTAGTATGTCGTTTCTGAGAAAGGTAACTTTCGTTTGAATATGTATTGTAGCTGAAATGAATACTGCTTTATTCAGTGAAAAAATGCGGTTCTTCAAACCCCGTCCTGGAATAAATCAACAAAATTCTCACTTCAGTCACTGCGTTTCCATGTTTTATTAAAAAATACCCCACCCTCCGGAAATCCCATCAATGGCATCATCCCCACTGACGATGTGGACCGCATGCTTTTAAATTTTCAGAAATATGTCATTAGAAAGATGCATTGTTTTCGTGATATGTTCATTAAATTTTATTTTATTTTTTGTAAAAAATTTTCTTCCTCTGCTGGAAACTGGCGAGCTATAATTAGTGCATAAAATACACCGTCACGTCTACGATCGGCAAGACGATTTTTGATATGTGCCGTCTTGGGTGCATCTATAAACGTCCTTATGTCAAAAAAAGCACCAAAAGGCGTCAAATAAATGAGACTAGAGCTATAATATGCTGTGAAGGGAGGCAATCCAATAATATTCTTTCAATCAAAACAACAAGAATTATCTCAATATATTGAGTTTGTCATTTATAGTCCAACTCAATGGCAATTACATGATCGACCTTGGGGCATGTCTAAAAAAATATCGGCCCTGAAGCCGGGAGCCAGTGCCTTAACATTTTACACAAGACACTTTAAATATGTAATTTTTGTTAAGTAACGTATATATATTCGTTAAAGGGACAATGCCAGTAACTTTTAGCTTTTAAAACACGAACTAATTACGTTGACAAACATTAAACACTTGCCATTATTGAATATAAATAAAAACAAGATTGACAGAATTCAATAGCGGTAAATCTTCCCGAGTTGGAACTCCGAGCCCAAACTAAAATTAGTAACACTCCCGGGTAATAATAGTAATAGCGCATGTATGGGAAGCCATAACCGTCAAAATGTGGATATTTACAAACCATTCAATGACAGGCCATTTAATTCAACATGAAGTCATTTCATGACGTACATATTGATTCGATGCATGATAGTCGTGGTGTATGTAGCATTTCTGAATTTTATCTCACAATGCAGCGCGTTCTTAATAGCTTTCTTGGAACTCCTGTTAGTAGAACTTCGTTTTATATGCCTCAGCTTAGCCTTACATTTTTAAACATATATACTTTTTTTTCTATGAATGTTAGCATATTGAAATGATAAATAAGAGCCGATGAAATTGCCGACAGACACAGCATTTTTGGCGAGCTAATTAATGTCGTTCCGGATCCAGTCAAATTCAGAGTTTCAGTCACATGGTAAAATGCTAACAAACAAGAACGCAGTATGCGCAGAAACCAGTAAGATATGTCAACAATAAAGCGAAAGTAGATATTATATTCCGTTCTTGCATAAACTATGCTTATTACATGAACAACATTTAATGAGCATGAACAGCATGAACAGATGGATGCATCATACCAGCATTTGCCCCGGCATCCATCTCCACTTCTGAAGACCTTTGGTCATAACTTGGAAACAGTTATCAGCTTGAAACTTAAAACCAAATTAAATACCCATTTACTCAAGAAATGAAAACCTAAAGAAGTTATTAGCAGCTTGCACCTAAGCTTTTACATTTTTCTGCATTCCAGATTTTGACAGCATATCTTTGAAAATCTTGTCGCAGCTATTGTCATCTGACTCAATCCAACATCAAAAGTAGGAGGACCAGTGGTTGGAATGTCATGGTATAGGCTGCACTGAACACCGTTGAAATGCATGTACATTTGTTGCATGCAGGCTGCTCTCATCAACCCAGTTCGCATTTTTGATACTTATTCATGTACCAGCTGTGGAATCCATTGCGGGCTGGAGAGAGATGCTGTAAAAACTATTTTTTTGTTTTGAATTGAATTGAATGTTGTTTAACGGCTCATCAACACAGTACAGGTTATTTAGAGCCGCCCCAGAGAGAGGGGAAGGATACATAGGAATCCGGGAACCTGCCCTACTCTTATTATCGAATAGATTCCTATGGTTCTTTAACGTGCTAGGTTGATAGACCGATACACGGGACTGCCCGGTTTACGTCCCCATCCGACGGACGAGGCTAAGGAAAAGTGTCTTGCCCAAGAACACACCGACGGAACTCAGTGGCACCACGGAGGATTGAACCCGGGGCCTCCGGTTACAAATCCGCCGCGCTACCGACTGCGCCACGCAAAACTATTCCACATCTCTACATTTTGAATGCTAATTTGTCTATTCATCATTTACAACCTTGACATTTTTCCCAAAAGAATGCTTCATGAGAGAGAATGTCAAAGAGATATCAAATGGTAAATATATTGGATATAACTGAGATATCAGTGAGAGAAAGAGGATGTGGATTAGTCAACAATATTCATTTTACATGTATACTAACACACTTATAAAAACACTTATAATAACACTAAACCTGGACAATTACCTTAAAGGGAGTACATCAGGATTGGTTGTTCTTTTAGAATTGTTCAAATTATTTCTGTATTAAATTGAGAAAAATGAACTAAATGAGCTATAACTAACCAAAGGAATTCACACCGAACATATGAAATAAAAGACCCAAATATGGTATTTCCTAACTATGGTTATGCGCCAGGGATAGATATTTTAAACTTGGCGGTAAAAAAACATAACCTCTTGCAAAACGAGCATCACGTGTCAGTATCACCGCGGTGATCACCTGTGACAGCTATTTATTATAGCCTGGTGTTTATTCCCCGGCCTAATAATAATAAGACTTGCTGTCAGTTATAATTAATAATTATTGCGCTGTAGTATAGGAAACTGTTAATGTTCTATCTATATTTCAAGATTTAATTTAGTCATTTCTTAGCTTTTTATTTTATTAATACAATTTTGCCTCCAAAGCCTAATGTACTTTCTTTAACCAAAAAATGAGGACTACCAGATTGTATATATATATTTTACTATTCAGATATCAAATCATGAATGTAAAAATTGTGTACATAAAAAACATGAGAATTACATTAAAGGTCAAATAGATATCAAATTAGATATCAATTAGTACAAAATAAAGTGATATAATATCGCTGTCATGATAGTGTGAACAGCGACGTTAAAACCCATACAAACATCGGAACATGATTGTGTACCTAGTGTTTACATTTATGCATGCCCTGCCGCGGTCATGTTGGCATTGCCTGGCTGTGTGCATGGGATAATACCGCAGCGTGGCACAATGGTAGAGTGTTCGCCTCACATGCGGTAGGTCGTGGGTTTAATCCACGGCAGGGTCATACCAAAGACTTCATAAAAATGGTACTAGTAGCCTACTCCGTTGCTTGACGCTCAGCACTTTTCAAAGGATGGTTTCTAGGACTGGTGTTCCCGATGTCAGTATAAAGTGTCTTGGTGGGATATCATGTTATGTGGTATTCCAGTGCGGAAGCACCAATAACTTGCGCAGGAGTCGCCGTCTCATAGTGTGAAAACCCATACATACACACATACATACATCGGAACATGATTGTGTACGTAGTGTTTACATGTATGCATGAGCAGCCGCGGTCATGTTGGCATTGCCTGGCTGTGTGTATGGGACAATACCGCAGCGTGGCACAATGGTAGAGCGTTCGCCTCACATGCGGTAGTTCGTGGATTTAATCCACGGCAGGGTTATACCAAAGACTTCATAAAAATGGTACTAGTAGCCTACTCCCTTGCTTGACGCTCAGCACTTTTCAAAAGGGTGGTTTTTAGGACTGGTGTTCCCGGTGTCATTTATAAAGTGTCTTGGTGGGGTATCATGTCATGCGGTATTCCAGTGCGGAAGCACCAAAAACTTGCGCAGGAGTCGCCGTCTCATAGTGTGAAAACCCATACATACGTACATACATAGAAACATGATTGTGTACGTAGTGTTTACATGTATGCATGAGCAGCCGCGGTCATGTTGGCATTGCCTGGCTAAGTGTATGCGATGATACCCAGCGTGGCACAATGGTAGAGCGTTCGCCTTACATGCGGTAGGTCGTGGTTTAATCCACGCCCGGGTCATACCAAAGACTTCATAAAAGTGGTACTAGTAGCCTACTCCCTTGCTTGACGCTCAGCACTTTTCAGAAGGGTGGCTTCTAGGACTGGTGTTCTCGGTGTCAGTATAAAATGTCTGGGTGGGGTATCATGTCATGTGGTATTCCAGTACGGAAGCACCACAAACTTGCGCAGGAGTCGCCGTCTCATAGTGTGAAAACCCAAACATACGAACATACATCGGAACATGATTGTGTACGTAGTGTTTACATGTATGCATGAGCAGATGCGGTCATGTTGGCATGTCCTGGCTGTGTGTATGGGATAATACCGCAGCGTGGCACAATGGTAGAGCGTTCGCTTCACATGCGGTAGGTCGTGGGTTTAATCCATGGCCGGGTCATACCAAAGACTTCATAAAAATGCTACTAGTAGACTACTCCCTTGCTTGACGCTCAGCACTTTTCAAAAGGGTGGTTTCTAGGACTGGTTTTGCCGGTGTCAGTATAAAGTGTCTTGGTGGGGTATTATGTCATGTGGTATTCCAGTGCAGAATCACCAAAAACTTGCGCAGGAGTCGCCGTCTCATAGTGTGAAAACCCATACATACATACATACATACATACATCAGAACATGATCGTGTACGTAGTGTTTACATGTATGCATGAGCAGCTGCGGTCATGTTGGCATTGCCTGGCTGTGTGTATGGGATAATACCGCAGCGTGGCACAATGGTAGAGCGTTCGCCTCACATGCGGTAGGTCGTGGGTGTAATCCACGGCCGCGTCATACCAAAGAATTCATTAAAACAGTACTGGTAAACTACTCCCTTGCTTGACGCTCAGCACTTTTCAAAAGGGTGGTTTCTAGGACTGGTGTTCTCGGTGTCCATATAAAGTGTCTGGGTGGGATATCATGTCATGTGGTATTTCAGTGCAGACGCACCAAAAACTTGCGCAGGAGTCGCCATCTCATAGTGTGAAAACCCATACATTAATCGGAACATGAATGTTTACGTAGTGTTTACATGTATGCATGAGCGGCTGCGGGCATGTTGGCATTGCCTGGGTGTGTGTATGGGATAATACCGCAGCGTGTAACACGCGGTAGGTCGTGGGTTTAATTCACCGCAGGGTCATACCAAAGACTTCATAAAAATGGTACTAGTAGCCTACTCCATTGCTTGACGCTCAGCACTTTTCAAAGGATGGTTTCTAGGACTGGTGTTCCCGGTGTCAGTATAAAGTGTCTGGGTGGGATATCATGTTATGTGGTATTCCAGTGCGGAAGCATCGAAACATGCGCAGGAGTCGCCGTCTCATAGTGTGAAAACCGATACATACATACATACATACATACATCGGAACATGAGTGTGAACGTAGTGTTTACATGTATGCATGAGCAGCCATGGTCATGTTGGCATTGCCTGGCTGTGTGTATGGGATAATACCGCAGCGTGGCACAATGGTAGAGCGTTCGCTTCACATGCGGTAGGTCGTGGGTTTAATCCATGGCCGGGTCATACCAAAGACTTCATAAAAATGCTACTAGTAGCCTACTCCCTTGTTTTACGCTCAGCACTTTTCAAAACGGCAGTTTCTAGGACTGGTGCTCCCGGTGTCAGTATAAAGTGTCTGGGTGGTGTACCATGGCATGGTATTCATCATGTGCGGAAGCACCAAAAACTTGCGAAGGAGTCGCCGTCTCATAGTGTGAAAACCAATACATACATACATACCTACATCGGAACATTGTGTACGTAGTGTTTAAATGTATGCATGAGCAGCTGCGGTCATGTTGGCATTGCCTGGCTGTGTGTATGGGATGATACCGCAGCGTGGCACAATGGTAGAGCGTTCGCCTGACGCGGTAGCTCGTGGGTTTAATCCACGGCCAGGTCATACCAAACACTTCATAACAATGGTACTAGTAGCCTACTCCGTTGCTTGACGTTCAGCACTTTTCAAAAGGGTGGTTTCTAGGACTGGTGTGCCCGGTGTCAGTATAAAGTGTCTGGGTGGGGTGTCATGTCATGTGGTATTCCAGTGCGGAAGCACCAAAAACTTGCGCTGGAGTCGCCGTTTCATAGTGTGAAAACCCATACATACATCAGAACATGATTGTGTACGTAGTATTACATGTATACATGAGCAGCCGCTGTCATGTTGGCATTGCCTGGCTGTGTGTATGGAATGAAACCGCAGCGTGGCACAATAGTGGAGCGATCGCCTCACATGCGGTAGGTCGTGGGTGTAATCCACGGCCAGGGGTGTAATCCACGGCCAGGTCATACCAAAGACTTCATAAAAATGATACTAGTAGCCTCAACCCTTGTTTGACGATCTGGTGTTCTCGGTGTCAGTATAAAGTGTCTGGGTGCGGTGTCATGTAGTATTCCAGTGCGGAAGCACCAGAAACTTGCGCTGGAGTCGCCGTCTCATAGTGTGAAAACCCATACATACGTACATACATCGGAACATGATCGTGTACGTAGTGTTTACATGTATGCATGAGCAGCTGCGGTGATGTTGGCATGTCCTGGCTGTGTGTATGGGATAATACCGCAGCGTGTCACAATAGTGGAGCGTTCGCCTCACATGCGGTAGGTCGATAGTGTAATCCACCGCCGCGTCATACCAAATACTTCTTAACAATGGTACTAGTAGCCTATTCCCTTGTTTGACCCTCAGCACTTTTCAAAAGGGTGGTTTTATAGGACTGGTGTTCCCGGTGTCAGTATAAAGTGTCTGGATAGGGTATCATATCATGTGGTATTCCAGTGCGAAGCACCAATAACTTGCGCAGGAGTCGCCGTCTCATAGTGTGAGACTCATACATACATACATTCATCGGAACATGATTGTGTACGTAGTGTTTACATGTATGCACACCTCTTATACGTTTTTGTGTTTGTTTCACTTTTTAAAGTAGTGTAAATACAAATCAGAAGAATCCAAAAAATTGTGTTGTATGCAAACAGAAAAAAATAGGGGAGTGGGTATCTGCCTCTGCCACAAATATATCTACCACCATAAAAATAAAAACAAAAAACAAACAAACAAAACAAACAAACTCCTGATTATGTATATGCTCGAGCATAGCAAATGCGTGCCAATCCATATACTGTTGAACCGTAGTCCAGCTTGGATCTGATAGGAGGTATATAACGTTTTAAGAGGAAGTTTTGATCAGCTCCCCAATTAGTGCAACAACTTAAAGCTGCACAGTCCCTATTTTAACTGGTAATAACTCATGAATATGAATGAGTCACGTGTGAAGTAGTTTCAAATCGACGAACACCCCAAAAGCCGGTATATAAGCAGAAATCGATGCGTATAATTTCACATTTGGTATTTAGCCTCCGTACAGGTAACATCGATAAATATACGGCTCCAGAATATATGTCATAAAAAACATACTTGCCCGGAACGGGATTTGAACCACAGCCTTGCACTTGTAAGTTTTGAAAGATGTTCTCTAAACCACTAGACCACTGCTATTTATTGGTATGTTGTAGCATTTTTAACACTAAATAGACATTACGTAATAAAAAGCGCGCACACACAAACTCATCAAGCGCTAAATAACAAGTCGAGATATGGTTGTTTTGAGGCGAAGTATTAGTTTCATATTGATAACATACAGTATTACACCTGGCAATGTTAATTTACACGTGCGACACTATGGACTACATATTTATTGATCCATCCTTAGTTGCGTTCAAATATGTTGAGTAATTTTGCCTCATAATAAATGGTAGTTAGTATACTATTTTCTCAAGTAGCGTTGTAGTTCAGTTGATGGAGCACCGGACTTGAAATCAGAAGGTCGTGTGTTCGAGCCCTAAAAGAGGCTAACTTTTTTTTCTGTAAAATTTACTGTCACCTGTGTATAGGTACGATGTGCACTGGTCGATGTATATACAGTAAATGATTTCCTGCGATATATTTGTTCGCTTAAATACCCGATTTCGACATGAGCTGGTGAACATGAAGTTACAAATAAAGACACGCCTATAAAGAAGAAATTGTTTAATATAGATACTCTGTAGCTTTAAGTAAAGTAATAGCTTTAAGGCATTAGACCTTTACGTATTTATGGTGTGGTACAAACGTTATTTTACGGTTTAAGCACATCCAGACATGTGTTCTCATCTACTACTTGTATTGGTGTATTCAACGTTAGATCAGTGTCTTCATCGTGTAGCGCATCCATGGCCGAGGGGTTAACGACGTCGCCTCTCACTGCCGCTGGTTTAATTCCCAATGGGAGCTCAACTTGTAAGTGAGAAAGTGTTGATTCTTACAGATGGAGAGATGGTATCCAGTAATAATTTTACCCAGGAATAAGTGGATGGTCCGCGTCCACCACACAGAAAAACAACAACAACAAACAAACAAACAAACAAATTGTACTTAGACTAAAATGTGCTGTACAATGACGTTGAACACCAAACAAAAAATCATCATATTTACGAAGTTGGCATAACTGTTTACAATTAGTTTTATATTTGGAAAATGTAAAAACATTTTCATTGCACATGATGTCATTGTCCTTCAGTTTAGTTTTTTTTCTTCTTTTTTGCTCGGTAACATAATAACAATGTCGTCGACACGAAACTGGAAATCATCCCAGACATTTGTTATAACGATTGGTAATCGACCTCAAATATCAACGTCAAAAATCATTCATAGTACCGGACCTCTACGCAGTATCATAAGCATTCTCCAAGTCAAAATACAGCGCCGAGATGTATATTCTTAATGAAGGGACACATTTAGATGAAAAACTTCAATAAAAGAGTCGTATTCAGGGTCATTTCTAGTAAGTTCAGGTCTAGACGTATAACATGTATAAGCAGATGTAGTTTGTGCGTGTTTTTAGTCCCATAATAGGGAATTGATATTCATTCTCCATGTTCCTCACCCACCTCGGAGTCCAACAAGGGGAACTTTGCTGTGGATATCCGACAGACAAAAGTCAAGAATACGTGAATTGTATACGCGTATAAAGTAAACGCACCAAACCGCTGTCATTGCCCTTTAATAATGTTCACGTTTTCTTGCACAGTAACATAATGACAAAATTGTTTTACGGACGTCGTCGTCAGATTCCGCCACTAGGGAATAACGATTACGGAAATTAACGAAGAGTTCCGGTTCCACTTGTAGTAACGTCTGCAAACTGGTGTAAAAAGGCGTGAATATTTAAAAATATTAATAAAATATCATTTTAAATTATGTAATATATAGTTTAATAACCAGTGTATATTCTACACGATACTGTCTATCATCCTAGACATGTGATATAACAATTGGTAATCGACCTCAACGATCAATGTCATAAAGATCATACCGGACCTCCACACAAAATCATAAGCTTTCCCCAAGTCAATAAATGCAACGACTATAGGCAGTTTAATTATGTCATTTCAATTAATTCATTTAATTGTATATATTGTAACATTATAAACTGTTATCTATAGGCGACTTATAGGCCCATTGGGCCGGGTGCTATTTATTTCCTTCTGTACTATGACTGTATTGTATATTATGCACATGTCACTATAATAACATATTTACTTATTTACTTACTTACTTACTTACTTACTTACTTATATGGTCTTTCTTAATGACAGCTTCCCTTAGGCTAATAAAAGAGACAACTTCAATACAAGGTAGTACTCCGGACATTGGCTGGCCATTGTCCGGTTTAATATCGCTAATCATAAATACGTCATTTGATGTCAGATAAATAACCTGTTTATATTTCCAGGGCAGTATATAAATGACAACCTCCTCTACTTTAACAGTTCTTGTAGCGATTTCTGTTGAGACAGGACAGTATCTATTAATAGGTAACGTATTTCTTCTTTGCACATAAATACTGTATGAAGTGTCAAGAACAATTTATTTGAGATAAAAATACAAATAAAAGCAGGATTGAATGTTTTAAAGGTAACATCTGGGAATAACAACGTGTTTTTAAAATCGTGTTAGCAGTGTCAGCAGTCTTTGTGGGTAGTTCTGGACAGGTCAGCCCGGAGTCAGTGTAATGGATCAATTATCAATTTAAAACAAGCAAGGTAAAGTAGATAATGTCATATATTGTATACTGTATACCATTTTTGTTTGTATTTTGCAGCCTCAATATGAAGACGGCAGTTGTTGTCCCACTGGTCGTGTTGCTGCTCTGTGCTGTCTCTACCAATGCGCAGTGGGGAATGCGGGGATTTGGCCGTAAGTTGCCTTCTTTTTTAGTTTGAGTATTAATTACATTTTTATATTTATTATTGTTAAAGTGATACATTTAAAATATATCTGAATGTATGAAGGCTGTAGCCAACATATGTCTATGGGAACTCAATATATGAAATAGCATAGTCGTAGGAGTCGGGGGCCAGGGGGTAGGGCGGCCCCCCAATGTTCAGAGTGGGGCTAGTGTGGGGGTGGGGGAGGTGCTGCCAGAGTATGCTTTTCGGCCCACACACTAATAATGTGAAGAAACAAACGGTTAGCGCTCAAAAAGTTGAGCGTGGATAACGTTTTTTTGTGTGAAAAGTTTGGTCCCCCATATAATTGTTTGGCCCCACCACCAATAATTGAAACATACTTTTGTTATTGTTAAAAATCGTTTTCTGGGGCTAATGAAAAAGCACATAATTATGTCGGCTTTGGATGGATTGCCAAACGATAATTTCGTGTATAAATTTCTGCTGTCCTAGAATTAAACACACACATACTCTTGCTAGGACTGGTCAAGTTTTGTCGCCAGTACTAAAACAATGTTAAGTTTGTGTTTTTGCAATGGCATCAAGAAATGCTTACTCTATCTTAAACACTACAGTTATCATTGTTGTGCGAACTTTGCAAATCCGAAAACAATATTTTTCTATATATCAACGACAGCTTATAGCCATTATTCACCAGTTATCACTAATTCTGCGATTTTAGAAAAAAGTATCTACACATATTAATAATACATATCTTACCTTTGCTTCTATTGTAAAATTAATATATCTCCTTTGTTTGTCATATATTGCTTGTTGCCAAATATTTAATACACTTCAAATAAAGATGCTAATATTATTATTATTATTATTATTAGTAGTAGTAGTAGTAGTATGACATGGTCTTTGTATAGATATACTGTCGTGTTTTCAGGCCAACCCTTTGGGGGTGGTCGTGGACCAATTTGGGCACCAGGAGCTCGCCAATGGGGACCCGCGTGGGGACGAGGACGTGGTTTGGCCTTTCTTGGCTCAGCAGCATTGATTGCCCGTGGTGGCCCGTTAGGACAAGTAGCTGGACTCGCTGGACTTGGTGGTCTTTTAGGATAATTAATTATGACGTCGTATGACGTCACATGTGGTATGTGTTATGGACTACTTAATTAATATTTGTTTATTATATTTTTACTAGTTGAGACGTCACAAATGTGACGTAATCGACGTGCTGCAGTATCAGTTATCGTTATTAACTAAACATTTCATTTTAAGGTGGTCGATTTTTATGTAAAATATTATATTTATACAATCCTTAAATGAAAAGAAGTGACCATTTTCATAAAAGCTTATGTAAAGGCATATTGTACGTTGCATGTAAATATTGTCACCTTGTTTACGAGATAACTTAGTAAATGGGTTAGGATTTCCATCAAAGTTAATTTGAAAGTTTGATTTTATGAGACAGCGGTTAAATATGTCCTTGACGGTGTTACTTTCCCTCATTACTTTCTCTCATTATGTCAACATAAGGTAATTTTAATAATTTTTTTTTTAACGCTTTGGTTTAAGGCTAAACTTTTGATTTTCATGAGATTTTAAATGCCTTTGATTTCGACACTAAAGGTGTAGCTTATTTACGTAATTTTAGCTTTAGTAATTTCAACACTTTTAAAAATAATGTTGATAATACTTTGGATGAGTTCGACAATGCAAAAAAAAAACGTATTGAGTTATTGCCCTTGATCGTGTTAATATAAAAATACTGTTGATAATACTTTGGATGAGTTCGACAATGCAAAAAAAACATGTGTTGAGTTATTGCCCTTGATTGTGTTAATATAAAAATACTGTTGATAATACTTTGGATGAGTTCGACAATGTAAAATAAAACATGTGTTGAGTTATTGCCCTTGATTGTGTTAATATAAAAATACTGTTGATAATACTTTGGATGAGTTCGACAATGCAAATACAACATATGTTGAGTTTTTGCCCTTGATCGTGTTAATATAAAAATACTGTTGATAATACTTTGGATGAGTTCGACAATGCAAAAACAACATGTATTGAGTTATTGCCCTTGATTGTGTTAATATAAAAATACTGTTGATAATACTTTGGATGAGTTCGACAATGCAAAAAAACAACATATGTTGAGTTATTGCCCTTGATTGTGTTAATATAAAAATACTGTTAATAATACTTTGGATGAGTTCGACAATTCAAAAAAACAACATGTGTTGAGTTATTGCCCTTGATTGTGTTATATAAAAATATTGTTGATAATACTTTGGATGAGTTCGACAATGCAAAAAAAAACATGTGTTGAGTTATTGCCCTTGATTATGTTAATATAAAATTACTTTTGACAATTCTTTGGATGAGTTCGACAATGCAAAAAAAACATGTGTTGAGTTATTGCCATTGATTGCGTCATATGTAAACACCGCTTCTGTTAACGGTTAAACAATGGACCATCAATCATCAATATATTTGTCTCGCACATGAGATGATGGTCACAATTTGCTTAACCTTATACTTATTCTTAAACCGCTTGAGTCCATGAGATAAAATTGGTTGTGTATGTATCTTTTATAAAATGGTTGTGGCGCCGCAAATCCATGGTCTTATGTCCAAGGTCATGTCTCAAGGTCATGCATTTTGTTGTGTCCGTTTCTGTTGAGGTCTTATTACTCCAATTCAACCGGATGTGTTCTCTATAAAAGGGTGATAATCTTGTTTCTTTCTTAAAACAATATTTTAAGTGCAGTTTCCTATTTTTTGTTTATTGCCGTAATTGTATTCTGGACATCTAATTGATATCTTGAATGCATCTTATCATGCGTTTGACAGGTAGACTGGGTATGAATGAGTGAGGATATGAGAAAAGGTTGAAATTTGTTCCGGTGTTTGTAAACGTGCTCAATACACTTTCATATAAGAAACTAACCACCCCAATTTCTTCTTGATTTTTAATAGCAGACATGTTTATCTTCATGAAGCAGTAAGTTTTCCAGTATCCATATCAAGTTTGTGTTTTCTACAGGTTTTTAAACATGGTCAGATAACAATGGTAGGACATGAAGAAATCGTTAGTGTATTTAAGCGACCTAAACCATTTGGAATAATGGTATGAATGCTGTAATTGATATTGTCTGTTATTCTCTTATGGAAGAATCTGTGTTATCTTCTGGAACGGGTGTCATTGGCGTGAAAGTACTTCTCTAAAGATGTCCACTGTACCGTAATGTATTCTGTATAGCATGGAATTCCGGTTATGTCTTCGTCTGGTCTAATGTGATTCCCAGTTGTTTTTTCCGCATCTAACTGATAGAATGCATATCGTTCTTCGTCTCAATTATTACATGTTTGATAGCCATTTTATCAGTAGAGTTTCCTCGGGTCATATTGTACCTCTTGTTAAGAAATCTCGCGCTTATCATAAATATCTCTTTTAAAAATGCACACCATCTGTTTGAAATATATCAATAATAATAACTTAATCCTTTTATAGGTAGGCAGTAGCCTTTGTTTGTTTTTTTCGCACCGTAATATCGTTTTCTAATAACCGTTATTTCGCTCGGCGTTATTTCCGTTTCGTTATTTAACTCAGCGTTGTTTTATTTATTTCGTTGATTTTTTTTTGCGAAATAACGAAACTACGAAATGGCACAAAATATCCACCATAGTTAAACCAGTTGAATCATGTTTATATTGTACTAGCCTAAACGACTTAAGTATTAAGATTTGTCAACGAGTTTCGTATTTGTTCCATATATTTTCATTGTAGGTGTTTGACATTCATTAAATAATGAATATGTTATTTCTACAATAATAATTCTACTTTCTTTTTCTTATTTTTCAGATAATTTCATCTCGGATAAATTCATCTTAAATAAATGAAAATGAGGATAAGTGTTGCTGGTTGATAGATGCTAGTCTGGTTATGGTTTCCGTGCTCAGCCTGGTGATAGATCGCCTGATTTTGATGACTCTAAACCACATTTATGTGTGTGTTAAATACCAATATTTGATTGTAAATTAAAATGATTTCGTTTAATTAGTAAATTGTATTGATAGTTTTAGTTAGAAAGATCATTTCTTCAGTTAATATAAATATAAGTACAGGCCTGCAAAATCTCCGGATAAAATCCGGATGTTTTCAGTCGCTCTCCGTATCTCCGGATTTAAGTGTACAATTTCCGGATTTTCCATCAAAACAAAATGTTCATGATTTAACAGCTATATATACTTTCAAAGTTTATCAGCTTTTTCCCGAATTGGTCCTGTTACGATCCCTAAGTCAGAGGAATATATACAAGTGTCGAATCAGTGGGGGTCATCCTCGGCATGTACTGACTGAATATACAATTAACACCTAAGGACATAATTAGTTCCTTCAGTGACATAACAACATGCGTAATGCAGCAATATCTGTGATTTCTTAATTGGTCAACCTAACTGAAATATCAAGGGTGAGGAACTAGCAACTCCTTGTGTGTGGTACCACTGTAACGGCTGTTGCTGTGTACGATGATTATAATTTGTAGAGTTGACTTTGTATTTGCATTTAGCACGCTTCTGTGTAGAAAAATAAGTGCACTTTCAAAAAGAAACGGTTGTGGTAGAAACTAAACCAAGTCTTTCTAATCGAATTACTATGCTAATTTTATTATTTTCTGTAACTATCAAACAATGCATCAACTTGTATTAATTGCATAAATAATTTAAATTTGCGCTTTAAAAAACAAAACTGTGGGCGCGCTCCAAATTTCCATTTAAAATGTTCTTCGCGCGTTTAAATCTAAATAAAAAATCTCAGGATTTTGTGTTAAAAAGTTTTGGCAGGCCTGTAAGTTTATACTTTTCACCGCCTTACAGTCACATATGAATTAATACTTATGATACGGAAGTGTATAAGGACCATCAATATCATCATGTTTTGCCGAGAGAAGGATGTTGACCAGATGATATACTAGAAAAGAAAAGTTATGGGAGATCACAAGAAATAACGAAAAGACGACAATATAAAAGGACGCATTTTCGCGGCTAAATTGTCGTCTTTTCAGTTTTTCGCGTTGCGTTCTGTCTTTTTGCAATTAAAATGTTGTATTTTCGGTCTGTCGTTCTTTCGGGCCCCGTCTGGTTCCGGGGCAAATAATAGGATCACTGCAGATCCCGTTGGAGGGGTAGGCAGAGGGGTAGAACCCCCAAAATTCATGTTCATTTTATCATTTTTTGTTCATGCTCATTAAAGGTCTTCATCATGATCCCTGAATTGTTTCAGGTGCTATCTCGCTCAAATCACTAGAGCAGTGGCAGAGAAACAATAAACTTGGCTCCAGCGTAAGTGGTGTGTCAACAATAGAATTTGCAGCATCTCTGCAGTTCTGCAGGTGAGAAGGTTCTAGGCCCATTCTCCATATTTTATATACATGGAGGATGAGCCTGGCTTGTTCATTCCTGTTAGGCGCCATATAACCTTTCATGTGTTGGTGCGTCTTAAAAACCCAATACAATTCAATTCGTTCTTTCGTTTCGTCGTTCTGACGTCTTTTTGCGCTGAATGTGTCGTCTTTTCGTTCTGTCGTCTTTTTCGCGGCGAAATAACAAGATGTCGAAATGTCACAAATCAACTACACGTACTATGGAAACCAGTATTTCCGACTGATGAATGTCAACTATGGCAATCAAACTGTCACTGTTATATAGTCATGCATTCGGAAATAAATTTTATTACACACACAGCATTTATGGATATATTATTTGCTAATTTACTAATGATTAAGACAATAGTCGGTCGTTACTATCCTTTAAGTAAGAATCATACTATACTTGTTCATGACTATGACATACTAAAGTCCTTTGTATAATAAAGGGCAAGCATTTGAATACTTAACTATGAGTGAATTATCAAAGCAGCTTTTCTGACAAAGCCTTGACTATAACGCATTAAAGAAAGAAAAGATATACGCGTTTCAAAAAAGAACACAGCGGTCGACAGCGACAAAAATCAGCGTACTTTTTTCAGTTTTAACCTACCTTAACTGTTTTATAAAATGACATTGGGACTATCTATACTTGATATAATGGATTAAATGCTTCATATAGTCAATACACATGAAGAAATCAAGAGGTTTAGCTACCAAAACTGCTCTTTGAATGCAAAATGTGCTGATTTTCATGCCAGAATCCAATTTTCAAGGCAATTTTTCACTTTTGGTGGATTCATACCTTAATTTGGTGACACTATATGAATATATAGGCATCCCAAATACTCCTAAATGCAAGTCTTGTACTAGCTTTGTGCTTAAAAGCCAAGTTTTAATGATTGGGCAGCATACTTTGCCTACAGTTCTCTCTGACATTATCTCAGTAAATCCAATTTTAGGGGGTAAGGGGAAGGATTTTGTGGTGTCATACCTATAAAAGCAGGGTTTTAAAAATAGTAGAGCTAAATTATGATGACAAATACACATATCTACATGTTAATACCAAACAAGCCTAGTTTTAGTGGAAAATGTTTCTCCAGGCCATCATTTAAAGACTTAAAAAATCTTAAACTCCAAATTAAGGCTTTCCGAGGCGAAAAATAGAAGAAAAAAATCAAAAAGAGTGTAAAGTGTTTTTTTTTTGAAGATAAATATCATTCCAAAAGGGAAAATGCCAGTTAAGTAAAAATATCAGAGAAAATGACAATTCACAGATTCCGCCTTATAGGTGTAACACGCCCATTGATTGTTGCATTGAGTTGTGTGTGAATTAAAATTTAAATGCCACGTTGTCATTCATATCTAGGCCCAAATTAAAAATGAATAACTTACATTCTCATCGCAAATGACACATATGCTGCCAAAAAATCCACAGAAAAATGGGGGTCATTTATCTTCTAAGAAAGAACTTGTCTCATGAATGAATGGTCCTTTTAAAAACATAAACACTGAGATGCCATAATATTGTATTCATACACTCATTTCCATATAAGCAACAATACATTAAAAACTCACAATTTTAATATGACAATGCTTATAAAAAGTAACAAATAGATCAACAATGTGATATACACCAAAAATAGCACTTTAAATTAGTGAAAATGTTTTTTTTACAAAAAGAAATGAGAATTATTTATTGACGCCATTATGCGAGTACCCCAGGCCGACACTTCCTGTGTTGCAATGGGTGTGCTAAACATGTATACGCCCACGAACCTTTAACCACGCATGTAAAAGAGATTAAGAGTGGACCGAACACGACACATACGAAATATTGCAGTCTCGGTTTGATTGAGACTGTTCATGAAGTCATTTCAGTTAAACGTTCCATAACCTTATCAAATAACATTGCATTCCACAGTGTTAAATACATTAAAAATAAAACAAAACATTTTATTTTAAGAAGTTTACTATTCCCAGATCAATACCTGGTGGGCGAGACGTGAAGATCAGCATTACCAAGTGACGTCGGCCCGCTGTCAAGTTATTATTTTTCCAATCTCATTAATTAAAGTCAGACCCTTGATTACACTACGATACACTACACTACTAAGGCGGAGAGTATCAAAGCGTAATTACGATATGATTTTAATTGATTGTTATTATTTTTTATGTTTTTCAAGTCGCATACACACCATTTTTTATATCTCGCACAGTATAAACCCGCTGAAAATATATTTCTTATATGACATGGACTTGTATATATATATGTTTTTAAATAATGCATTATTTGTTCCGCATGTTTTCTGAAGTTTACAGTAATTGAAAGCGATGTCTTAACGGTTAATATAAACTCTTAAAACCTCATCACTGTGTCTGATTACATTGCAATCGGTACACCAAGTAATGAATTGTACCAAATGTCACCAGGGAAAATAACCTATTTTTCTTTAAAACGAGATTGAAGAAACAGTAATGCCCCTTTGTGAAGTGCTCACCTGATCAGGGCGAATTAGGTCATACTTTTCTTTATAAGCATCGAGCAGTGCATATCGTACATGTATACTATAATGTTCCGGGAAAAAAGGTTTGCCTCTCTCAGGACTAGAACTAACGACCTTCCAGTGGCGTATCTAGACCTTGTTTGATGTTCTGGCCCGACTATTTATAATGGGGTCCGGTCATGCTTTCCCGGAAAATTGAAAACGTAGGACGTCTCTGGTGAGTTTTGGCGTATATTTAGATATAAATTTAAGCAAAATCCCACTTCAAAATTCAATAAATGCATACACTATTATTCACTATTATATTTTTCAACCATGCATGTGACAATTATGAGCAGGCCCGGGCCTTTTGGCCTAATAGGTAGCTACGCTACTGCCTTCTGCAAACATTCAGGCGCACTGATCAAGTAGATCGTCTTGAGAACGTGGGTTTTCTACTAGTACCGTGTATTTATCCGTTTATATCGAAACAAATTTGACGTGTTTCAAAATATATCAGTAGTACTCCACCATGATGTAAACAACATTTTATAAATTGAAACAAGAATTCCGTTTAAAAATGTTGTTTTTAAAATGATGTAAGATTTGCTATAAAGTATCTACTGGGTATCTGCAAATATTTTTCGTTACCTTGAATAGGACTAAAGGCATAGGATTCCTGGTTTAAATCCCGTCCCAGGCCACCCTTTTATTTTGCAATACATTCAACAAATATATGTTACCCTATGATGGCTACACTGTTAAACATTCAACACCCATTGTCACTGATACAGGCAGAGGTCGGGTTTATCCTGGAGTCTTGGTCTCATTATATAAACATTGATTTTGTATCTACATGAGTCAAATTCATTAAAAATAGACAAATCACGCAGTAGACATTGTCCGGATTATTTAAGATTTAGCGATTAATTTTGAGGGGGCATACATAGTACATTTGTTTGCCGAAGGCCAGCAGAGCTTATGGGATGGCGAGTAGTCCGTCGTCTGTCCGTCCGTTCGTTAACCTTTTCCTTGTTAACACGATAGGGCATTCATTTTTCACCCAATCTGTTTCAAACTTTACCAGGTTGTTGATATCAATGTAAGCTCGGACTATTTTGAAAACCAGCCAGTTCTGACAAGTAACATCGGAGTTATGGCACTTGATTTAGTTACACTTGCTTTTTTTTCCTCCTTTAACATGAAAAGGAGTTCATTTTTCATTCGCTCTTTACCAAACGCTACCAGATTGTTGATATCTAAGAAAGCTCGGATGAATTTGAAAACAAGCCAGATCCGACCAGTAACACCAGAGATATAGCCCCTGATTTAGTTAAAATTGTTATATATTGCCTCGTTAACGCGATAGGGCCTTCATTTTTCATCCGATCTTTTTTTTATCTTTATCAGATTGTTGGTATTAATGACAGCTCTGACGAGTTAAAAAATCAACCAGATCGGACTATTTGCACCGGAGTTATGGCCCTTGATTTTCTGAAAGATGCTATAATTTGGCCTCTTGAACACGATAGGGTCTTCATTTTTCATCCGATATTTTTTGAACTTTTGATGATACCAATGAAAGCTCGGACGAGTTCGAAAACAAGCCTGGGGCCAAATTTGGCCCCGCCCCAGGGGTCACAGATTTACAAAGACTTATATAGGGAAAATTAAAAAAACATTCTCTCTAAACATTTCGTATTTACCATCAGCTTATTGTCCTCTACCAAGTTTATTCAAATGATGACACTGGGGTCAAATTTGGCCCCGTCCCAGGAGACACAGTTTTACATAGACTTATATAGGGAAAAATTCAAAAACCTTCTACTCTAAACATTTCGTATTTACCATTAGCTTATTGTCCTCTACCAAGTTTATTCAAATGATAACCATGGGGTCAAATTTGGCTCCGTCCCAGGAGTCGCAGTTTTACATAGACTGATATAGGGAAAAGTTCAAAAATCTTCTTCTCTAAATATTTCGTATTTACCATCAGCTTATTTTCCTCTACCAAATTAATTCAAATGATAACTCTGGGTAACTGTATGCTAAGACGCTATATAAATTCAAGATATAATTTATTTTAGAGATAACTTTACTTATAGACATTGCCCCTTTAAGGACTATTGATCAGCCATCTTTAAAAAAAAAAAAAAAATGGATGGGGTATGGTTATTTGAAATTTTCATCCAAATGCTTATTATAGGCATGAATAATGTCAATGATATAATAGATGACAGTAATTCAACACTATTAGAATGAGCATAATTTAAAAAACAATATTTATTTGGCAGAAATAGTGCCCTTTATTTTCGAAAAGTTTAATACAATTTTTCTCGAAGATGTTTTGTTTTTTATGTTAAATAATTGTATCCATAGAATTGTCCCTTTATCTAAAAATGGCACACAAGACATCATTCACTCATTGTAAAAAAAAGAAGCTATTCTTTCAATTTCATGTACTTTCAAAATAATCTCAATGCTGTAGTATGGTGGCACTGACGGGTGTTAATTGTCAAACTATTATAAATGGCAACTATATTTTTGGATGTATTAAACACAACTGAGTGACTGTTGTGAATAGAAACATGGCAAAAGAAGAGTAATTTATTATTTTAATCGAATAAAAACAGAACAAGCTAAACATATGAATACGATCAAATGACCTGTTTATCCGAATGTTTCACCATACCGCATTTTTCAATTTACAATTAACGTGAATGCTTTTCATGGATATCATGTGTGTGTGTTGAAGGCACATGGCGTATAAAGAAAATCTTCATTTTTAACAATGCTGTACTTCGAATTTTGGATGATGTGATAACATGGCTTATTTTATTCAGAAACCATGTCTCGTCTGCACTCGCTGGATAAATGGACTATTTTATGGACCAGTTTATTTCACATAAAAAACAAATCAACTTTGAGTAAAACTGTACCAATCTTTTCGAATATAAAGCGCACAATTTCTGCCATATAAAAAAAAGAGTATGATAATGGACCTTTGGCAATGGCCGAGCACGACACATACGAAATATTGCAGTCTCGGTTTAATTGAGACTGTTCATGAGCGGTAGTGAAATATGCTAGCTACCGCTCCCGCCCTCTAGCCCCGGGTTGAGCAGAACTCAATAAAATCAATTTTAACCATCCCGAAGATGGCATGCATACGGCGGTGGACATGGAGTTATTTGCCTCCCCATGTCGTACGGCGTATGGTCCCAGTATCTAATAAAATGAAATGCCCCGAAGAGCGAAATAAACATAATGGAATTTAGTTGGGAGCAGCGGTTATGAAGCCTGCGTATCACAAGTAACAGCCAAAAGACTAAATTAAAAAGCAGACAACATATCCTATAAGTGGTTAAACAATACCCAGAGCCTTTTATCGGCCGGAGTTGTGGAACCACCGAATCAAAAATTAAGTAAGAAAACAAAAGATATTGAAAATGTACCACCGATAACTAAATATATGTATCGGGCTCAGCGATCTCCAAAGATCGAATGAATAACAGTACTGATTGCAAGCGCGGGGAGACGTTTTACTGCCGCCACACTGTATTCTTTCTAATATTATGTCAGAAGACAAAACATGTCAAAACGAGAGAAATTATAAAACAATATGAAGATGGTGGTTTGAAAATGATAGATATACGAATATACTTAACCTCCATTAAAGCATCATGGGTAAAAATAATAATAGACCCAAATAATAACGGAGCGTGAAAAATATTCTATATGAAAGAACCCGAAGGCTATGGTTGGAATTTAATTTTCAACTGTAAAATAAATGTAACAGATATTATGAGCTTTAAATTTAAAAACACATTTTAAATGACATTTTGAAGGCGTGGTGTACTGCTAACTTTACAAAAAGCCCAAAACATATAAATGAACAAATATTGTGGAACAATAGCAATATAAAACACAGTGGTAGACCATTAATATATCTTTATTGGATACAGAAAGAGATTGCATGTATCCATGATATATATAATACAACTGATAGCAAACTAAAAACATTTAATTCAATCCAAAATTATTTTGACATACCTGCAACAGAATTCTTAAAATATCACCAACTTATATCTCAATACCAAAAGGAATGGTTGCATGAACTCAACGTAGAAAATGTCAACATACTAAAACAAAAAACGTTATGCGAATGCATTATGGAAAAGTCTTGAAGACTCAGTCAAGAAATATCTCACAAAAGTTCAAATAGATAATTTAAAAGATGACACAAAATCGAAATCCCAAATTAAGTGGGAAAATATATTTTCACATACTGCTATGAATTGGAGGTACATTTATAGAAACATATTCAGATGTATTAAAGACAATAACTTACAAATGTTTCAGTACAATTTTATATATAGGAATATTGCCACAAATATATTTTTATATAAATACCAACTTGCCGTTTCAAGCGTTTGCACATTCTGTAATATGGAAATCGTGACTTTAGACCATCTATTCTGCGAATGCATGTGGACGCAACATTTCTGGAATGAATGCCGTTTATGGATGGAGAGAACAGACATGATTACCGAATTAAATAAATATAATATTTACTTTGGAGAACGAGATAAAATATTCATTTACATAACCATGTTGGTTAAACAATTCATATATAAATGTAAATATAAAGATGAGATACCGAAATCTGAAGCGTTCTTAAGAATATTGAACAATAGGATTAACATAGAAATGTACACTGCCCTTAAAACTGATACACTTAATAAATTTGAAGAAACGTGGAGAAAACCATTAACAACACGTGGGCTGGCCAACGATGCTCTCTAGCAAACTCATTATATATTATCTTACACTATTATCTTCTAATACTACTTTTTTCCTTTCCTTCCTATTACACCTCTTAAAATATAGTCATACAATATATTTATTATGATTTGAACAGTGTTATGCAATTTCACTTTTTTGGATCAAAGATGGCTGACCAATAGTCCTTAAACATTTGGTATCGCTTTTATATTCATTTTGCCCCAGTGTTGATGTATTTCTATATCACGACGCTTTATAAAATCTAATAAATATTGGACCAACTTCACATGTATTGGATGGAGACATCTGACTGGGCATTCCTGGACATATCCGAGAAGTACTCGTAACTGAAATGTATTTTGTATTTTTAAAACATGTTAATATATCTATGATGATTTCCCGCTCACCTTTCATGCCAGCCTCAAAAATGAGGTGATAGTTTAATCTATAACCCTTTCGAATACCAGTGGTAATGTTAGAAGAGACTAAGCGCTGGGAAATAACTGGACAAAGTCAGGAAATTAATGGAAAATATTTTGTATTTAATAATACTTATATGTCATATCACGGCAGTGATATGGCAGATGAAAAAAATGTGCTGAAAAATAACTGGACATAACCGGGAAAATACTGGGCATTGTCGGGAAATAAATAGACCACATACTTGTATTTGAACGATATGTCAACATACCTCATCTTTCAAGTTTTCTGGCTCATAATATCCGTAACAATATTCAATTATATCTGGGCAATGATATGGTAGACGGAAAATCGTGCTTGCAAATAACTGGACATCGCTGAGAAATAACTGGATATTACCGGGAAATAAATATACCATTATGTTTTATTTGAACACTATGTCAACATATCTCATATTTCATGTTTCCTCGCTCATATTTTATATTAACACAACTACTTAGATAATAGTATAACCAACAACACTCTATTATATCATAGCAGTGTCAAAACTTAAGGGAACAATGGCCTGGGAAATAACTAAGCACAGCTGGGAAAAACTGCAACACTTATGAGGTAATAATATCCATAAAAAAGCTCTATTATGTCTTGCCATGTCAGTGATATGGTAGACGGAAAATGTGCTGGGAAATAACTGTACAAAGCTGGGAAATACTGGACATTGCCGGGAAATAAAGAGACCATAATTGTATTGTATTTGAACTATATGTCATCATATCTCATCTTTCATGTTTTCTCGCTCATATTTCATATTAACACCACTACTTAGATACTAGGATAACCAACAACACTCTATTGTATCATAGCAGTGGCAAAATTTATGAGGAAAACGGCCTGGAAAATAACTAGACATAGCTGGGGAAAAAATGGACCAATATTTGTATCTTAATAAATATAATCTTCTAAGGTATTTTCCCGACTGTATTTCATGTGTCTAATTAATTCACGAATATATTACAACACGACACATATTGACGCAACAGTGTGTCTGGAAATAACTGGACATCACCGGAAAATAACTGGACCATATATAGTTTTTCTTACAATTTGTTATTATTTTTCACTTCTAATGCATCCTTCTCAGCACTGAGGTACGATAGTTGTAATTAATACACTGATAAATTATACACATATTTGAGGAACAGTGTGTCGGGAAATAACTGGACATCACCGGGAAATAAATGGACGTTATACAGTTTTTCTTACAATTTGTTATTATTTTTCACTTCTAATGCAATCATACTTCTTTCTCAGCACTGAGATACGATAGTTGCAACTAATTTACTAAAATATTATATTATAACACAACACATATTGACGCAACAGTGTGTCTGGAAATAACAGGACATCACCGGAAAATAATAGACATGATAGAGTTGTTCTTATGATTTTTTTTTCAGGAACTCAGGAACTCGGGAGTGCTAATTCGTATACTCCAGTGTAATCTACCGAAGATAATGTTGGTTCGACGCCTATCACTCAGTGCAAGATGTTCAAGGCTGGAATAGACGAAAAGCAAAACAGACTTCCAATGATGTACTAGATTCCCAAATTACACAAACAACCATATAAAAGCCCGTTTAATTTCCAATTCTAGTTCTTGCACCACTACAAATATATCCAAACTTTTAACATCTTGTCTTATTACCGTTAAAGATCACGTTAAACAATATTGTGCTAAAGCTTAGGAAAACCCTGGGATTAATTTATTTTGGTCTATTAAAAATGTTGGCGACGTTCTTGATAAAATTTGCAATAAACATCAAGCTTCATCTATAAGTACTTATGGGTTTTCTACATTATATACGACTATACCATACAACCTTATCATAGACAGGCTTATTGCTCTCTTTCAAAAACGTTTGCTAGGGAAAATACTACATTTGTGGCCTGTAACAATAGTAAAGCGTATTTTACTAACGGCAATTTGGACAGTTACACTATGTGGACTTGCCATGAAGTTTTTTGTTTTTCTATTAGAAAATATTTTCGTCAGGTATGGAACTACCTACTACAAATTGTTGGTACCCCTATGGGTACGAACTGTGCACTCCAAGTCGCAGATTTGTTTTTACATTGCTATGAGAGAGATTTCATGTTGAGTCTTTCACCAGGTACACAGACAGATGTTATTGAAGCCTTTAATGACACCTCTCGGTATCTTGATGACACATTGAACATAGACTATCCTTTTTTCTACTATGATTTATAATATATATCCTAAAGAACTCCAACTTAACAAAGCTAATCTTTCATATATTAACGCTTCTTTTCTCGATTTACATCTCTCTATTGAAATTGGTGAAATAATTATCCCCATTTAGATGGAGATGTTCCCCGAGCAACTTCTTATGGGGTCTATGTGCCTCAACTTATTCGTTTTTCCGGAGCTTGTACTCGAGTTGAGGACTTTAATATTTGTAATCTTTGTATAACTAAAAAGCTACTCTATCAGGGCTACCGTTACCATAAACTTCTTAAAACCTTTGCAAATTTATATTATCGTAATCCTGATCTTCTGTCTAAATATAAAAGTTATTTAAGAACTTTTTCGCGACAAGGACTATCACAACCTGACTTTTATGATGACGTGATTTACAAACTTTGTAAGGTCCTTGGTCATGATCACTTTCATAATATTTTTGTTACACTTGTGGACCCTATGATGACGTCTACCTAAAGCCCAAAAGGGCGGTGACGTTTGTCTGCAATCTTGTCATGCTCTTAATGGTTTATTCTTTTGTTTCTCTGGCTTCAGCCAAGTCACTGAGTACCTTCTTTGTGGCTTCCTAGGCTATTGTTTTTATTTTATTTATATATACACGAGCATCTTTGTGTTTTACTTATATCGCCTATTAATGCTGCCTTGTTGGTTAGAGCATAGTTCATGGAGGGGATTTCTTTATTTACACTGTCACGTTTTATTGGGATGACAGCAGGGTAAGTGTGAAGTTTGGTGCACCCTATAACCTGGTTTAAACCCCAGCGGCCTTTTTTGACACTGACCGTTCCAAGGCGGTAGCGCCGTTGTCAACCCTGTTTGTGATTGTGACGTCATATGCCCTTATTCTTTATTAACATTGCCATTCATTTTTGTCCTTTTCGTGTTTTTGGGTTTACTGTTTTCTGTGAAAGCTGCATTTCCTGTTCGACTTTTATACTTATTTTGAAGCCCCGGCCGAGTTCATGCCTTATATGTATACAATATCAACAATTATGACACATACCATGACTAATTAATTTTGAGACGCCCACTATAGACTGCGTGATTAAACACCACCTAAACTTTACACGCATGCATATTATAGCTTCTGTCATAAATGTCCTGGTCCAGTAATTTCCCGTTACATGTAAAACACCGATATAGTAAAGATCACTCGTTTTACAAGCTAAGTACAACACTATTTTACAATGTCATATTTGGAGCACAGATTCATTTTAGCACAGCATGGTAAGTAATGCATAGGTCACAATGCTTTGCAATTATATCCATTTTGAGTGAACACGTCCATCTATCTATAATGAGAAAGCATTACGTAGTCAGAGGAAATTACTAATCCTCCTTTAATGAATATACCAATCCATTATTGTCGAAGTATTTACTTGGATTTTTTATTTCGAAAGTATTCAGCAAAAACGAACATCACAATAGTTCACACATGAGACATCTCGAAGGTATCCATCAGTTTTGCCTGAAAACACAGCAGGAAGTTGTTCGACGATTTTGTGAAACATCATGACAACTCGATTCTTTTCATTTTCCATGGAGACGAACGCATTGCACACGCATCCAATGTATCCAATGTATCCAATGTATCTCAATAGAAAATGGCAATTCCACTGTCTGAAACTATATTGAAAGTTGAGATCTCTGCTGCATCTTTTAAAATTATGATTTATTGCTGATACTATAGAGGCCGAAAAATAATATAAATATAAGAACTGATTCGCATTCTAAGAGTGCATTAACATTAGTAACGCCCAAAAAGAGGATTCAGTTCTTAAATAACATGTATTACAATTTGTTTTAGTTTTTCTATGTAATTCTGCTGTAGGTTTGAATATATTATTAATACAATATATAGTAACATGTAGACACAATTTGCTTTCAATTTTCGAAGAAAATAAATTTAGCACAAAAAATGCATGTCAATTCCATATGCGAGATACGAAGCCGTGTAGGGTCGGTGTCAATGATAAAGCGACATAGATATGATAATTATTCTACAAAATGATATATAGGGTCCTATAGAAACCACAGCGTCCGAACGTAGGTGGCATCGTAGGTCCGCACTGTACTGCAGACAAGGACTTGCAACTACAATGAAAGAGACAAAAAACAACAGAAAGGGTGGTGAAGACAGGGTTACCGACTTGGAACGGTCAGTAGGCAACAAGGCCTACTGGTTAGCTTGAATCGATTTTATATGCGCCATTTGTGGTAAATGATAAAGTTATTTGTAAACAAAGTCGGTGATAAAAATCAAGCAAATGTGTTGGGAACATACTTTTAAAGGCTATCGAAAATCGTAATCATTTCAAATGAAAAGGGAGGTAATTTGGAACGTTTTTATTTGAGAATAACAATGTTTTGTGAACATATTTTAGCCTGCTTTAAACAATGACAGAATGGGCAATTATTTTCAATGTCAAACATTAGATTTTTTCAAATTAATACGTTTGTATAATGTATAATGGTTTCTTTTATATGGGAGTTAATTTTGATACTTCGTTTATAAAATAATAAAATAACACATTTCTTTAGGATGATCACATCCTAACATAGCATTTCTAAAAGCTTAAAACAATTATCATGAGTATATCAATTTTCATATGTTTAATCTATGTCCCTAAAATGTAATGCTGAACTTATTTTATTGAGTATAGTTTTTTATTTTATTCTTTATTACCTCCCATATGGAGAGCATCTGAACATGAGCACACAATATATACAAGAAAATAACAAGCAGCATACGATTATGATTAGAAACATATATACATGAACGTTCTTATTTACGGGATGAGTAATTACAAGGTAATAGTAATGATTAGGTACTTAAGATTCAAAAATTCACCAGTACATGTACCAACAAACTGTAAATGAGCTTTTATTTATTCTCTTTATCATGTTTATTTGCTATTTTAAAGAGATTAATTAAATAATACACGCGCAAGAGTACATTGGAACATGGAATATGCATTAATAAGAAAGCATTTATCTTTCTGGTATCTTTCTGGTATTTTATGTAAAACTATATAACTCGCATACGACTGTATCAACAAAGATCACAAAGACGAGTTCGAGCCTCCGTGACCCTAGTCCGATACATTACAAGATGTGAAACCATCATCATATTTTACTTGCAGAAGTTATATGATTTTATTATTATTTCTTTATATTATATTTGAGATTTTGCATAATTTATTTACAATAAACACAAAAACGTCCAAACGTATGAAAGGTAATAGCATAACACATATCTGAATAAGACGACAATGACCTATTAAAAATGCATTTGCTTAACTTATATCATGTAATATACTACAAGTACATATATATATGCCTATAAATCCACCACGGATTTTAAACAGTTGCAATTCAATTGCTGACTCTGCTATTAATTATTTTGTCTAACACAGACTTCAATTAAACAATGACATAGATACCCATTTCCCCCCCCCCCCCCCCCCCCCCCACACCCCCCTTTTTCTTTTCTCCTTCCCTTAGAGAAGACATGTTTAACCCAGTAAATGAAAACACTTTACTGACAGTCAAACTGCATGACACGAAGTCTCAGTAAATGAAAACACTTCACTGACGGTCTCTTCCCACCCATCTTCCGAAATAATGAAATGATGATCTAGACGGAACATACAAGCTGATCCAGAATAACATACCAGTATCTCATGATCGATGGGTTTAAAAGTCTCTTGATCCGTATGAACAAGACGAAATAGTGCAATGTAGATCTAGACGGAACAAACAAGCTGATCCAGAACCACATCCCAGTATCTCATGATCGGTGGTTTATAAGTCTCTTGATCCGCATGAACAAGACGAAACATACACGCTTATTTCGTCATACGAAATTAAGGTACTTGATCAAAGTTTATATGCCACGTGCGGTGGAGCGTCCTAGCTGATCCTACCATGCACGTGTGATTGTAATAATTAACCTATATACAGGTTCCGATAGCTGTCAAATGCAGACGAAACATACAAGCTGATCCGCATCACAACAACAACCAGAACCAAATTAGGCGAGATATACCGCAATGACAGCCTCGACAAAACATACAAGCTGATCTTAACTGTCACCACTATACAACACGAACACATACAAACAGTAAGAGACAGGAATAATATATATGAATAATATATGTTTTTGATAGCTGTATAATTCAGACAAAACATACAAGCTGATCCACATCGCAACAACAACCAAAAATTTTTTAGACGAGATGTACCGCAGTGACAGTCTCGACAAAACATACAAGCTAATCTAAACTG